>PVKB01001730.1:0-5000 GCA_004027205.1 Ctenodactylus gundi | reverse complement strand
TAAACATTTTATCCTAATTTTAAAAATTGAGTCAAGGGGAAAGTCATAGGAAATTACAGTATCAAGTATACTACTAAGCAGTTTGAAATAGATGTATCTTGATTTTCATGTATGTCTTCTCAACTGATTTTTCTTTTTCTTCCTCTTTTATTTTGTAAATGTGTCTAATAATGGAGGCAATTGGGGTAATCTGAGCAGAATTCTTTCACTAGATCTGAGTCCCTCAAAAATGTACCAGTTGCATTTTTGCTACCTAAAAATACTATGTTCTGCTATTTTGAATAGTTGTTTGACTTCAAATTTGCTGAAATAATATACATCAAAAATGTCAGAATTTTTAATTTCTAAGGGAAATATGGCATTTGGATAAGTAAATATTTTATCAGATATATAATATATGCATATATTTAAACTTTTATTCTTCATTAAAGTGTTAAGATGCTAATTTAAAGTTGCAATGATCAAAGTTTATCTCGTTTGAGGTCATTTTAGTTGAAAACAGTTAAAATATATAAGAAATCTGTCACAATGAAAAGAACTTTTTTCCTGCCTTAAAATAGTACAAAACCAAAATGCAAAGCCTCAGCTGATAAAACACTCACTAGCCCCAACCATGAGTAAAAATTAACAAAATCAAGGTATACATTACTATATTTAACATATCCTTGTTACACAAAAGTAACCTTTTTCTTGTAATGTACCATTTGTTAAAAAGCAAGAATTAAGCACCACAGATACAAATTGACTTAGACACAAACTTAAAGTCCTCATTTTGTGTCCCACTTACTACATAACTTTTGTGAAACTCTATCGGTTTAAGAAAAGTCAATCTGTCCAAATATGGAAAAAGTCCTTATTCATATTAAGATGAAATTTTCTTTCTTTGACAGAAAACAATTTATGTCTTGGTTTTCCCCTGTGTAATACTGATACTACAAGAACTCTGAACAAGGGAAGAATAGGGGGAGTATTTATGATGATATTGTGGCCAAAACATTTATGCCTGGTAGGGATACAGGAAATGTGGTGGAGCAAATCTTTGCAGGCAGCTTTTCTAAGGACTTAGTTCTTAGGGTGGTCCCACTCAACAGCTGGTCACAAGGGAGTATGGTCACACTTAATATTCTCTCTCTGAGATTAAGCCACTTCACTTAATCAATATTCAATACACAAAATTTATATTTTTAAACTTAAGCTCTATTCTAAGTAGGGATACCTTGATGTATAGTTTCTAACATCAAAAATATAAGCAAAATTTAGTACATAAGATAGGTCTGGGATGAAATAAGAATCAAAAAAGGATATCATTAAGTGTTAGTTTTAATGAGGATTTAAAAATGCTTAATAGTAAATATTATATGATTTTAAATGTTTTAATAAAATATTCTAAACAAAAATAAAACAAAATAAACACAGAAAAACTATCTAAAATTGGAATGCATAGTGTATCCCTTATCCCTGTAAATATGCACGAAAATACATGGCTATATACATATGTCTAAAAGTTCATCATATCTCCTTTATGTTTTTGGTCTTTGTTAATATTTTCTTATTTTTAGATATTTAGCCCAGAATATAAATCACTCTCCTGATAGAAGGATCATGTTAAGAGATATAGAAAATTCAAGAAAAGATCAGAAACCCTTGGAATTGAGTACTCTCAGAAATTCTACAAAAAAAATAGTAAGAACTGATTTCCATAGCACTTGTACCAGTTTATAGTCCCAGAGGCAATAGAGAAGGTTTTTGTTTTTGTGTTTGTTTTTTTTACCACATTCCCACCAGCATCTATTGTTTTATGAATTCCTGATAATATCCATTGCAGATGGAATCTCTGGGTTATTTTGATTTGCATAAGTGTTTAAGGGTTTGGTGACCAGTAGTAAGATGTGGGTTTGGATTGTCCCCCAAAAAGACATTTGGATTTGATGGGTTACCTATGGATTCCATGTGCTGTTAAAAGGCAAGTGTGGTGGGAGACAGGCAGGAGTGTGGTAGATTTTAGGTCACAGGGATGTGGTGGATTGGGGCGTATTGTAAGTCGTGGTGGTGTGGCACATTACTGGGCATGTGACCTAGGGTGAGCAGATCACTGGGGAATAAAATGGATAGAGTGGCACACTGAGGCTGGACCCTTCTGCTTGTCTTGTGCCTCTGCCCTTATCAGTCACTCATGTTTGGACTGTGACCTTCTGAAATCTTAAGCTAAGCTAAATCTCTCCTCCATTAAATTGTGCATGCCAGGTATTTCTGTCACAGCAGTGAGGAAGTAGTTAAGACAGCTGGAAAGCAGTCAACAGACAAGGGCAGATATCGGCCTACTAGCAAAATCCCCACACAATGCCCTGATTAAAGAATGCGAAGTACTAAATTTGCTGCTGAACTTTGTACCAAGTAAACATAACTTTAAGGATAGAGTTAAAGAGAATGTTATGGGCAAATAGAAATTGAGCCTTAGAGAAAGAAGAGAAAATGTTCTAACATAATCAAGCGGGTTAGTTTCAGACCCGAGGTGGATAAAGACTGTTTCAGTAAAGGAAGATTAGTGACAGCTAAGCCAAGCTACTCAGAAGACATTGGGAGAGGTCTGAGGGTTCTAGCTCTGCCCCTTTTTGCCACTTGCCCCCCATCCCAGCCTTTGTGGCTAGCTGTTCTGGAGTAACCCCAACACTTAACTCCAAAACTTAAAGAGAATGGTACTAGAGGAAAGACCAGAACAACAGAAGCCTCGTTTGAGATATATGTCATGGAGAAACACTAGATTCAAGCTCAAATAACTTTGAACGGCATTTAGTGCAAATACCTCCTGTCATGGACAAAAATGATGAAGACACCACCAGCATATCTGAAGCAGCCAGGGTCCTCGAATACGAGCTTGGAACTTGTGTGTTTCACTTAGCCATCATCTCTCTGTCTACGGCCAACAACAGAAGATGCCACGGAGCCTAGGAAGATTTTGATTCATTCTATATTGAGAAAAGAGACTAGGATACAACCCAAGCAAAATAATCCATTATTTATTAAAAATTTCCTTGTTGGTAATATAGCATAGTCACCTGGAAAGTAGGCACTGAGGTCAGACAGGCTGAGTCTGCATTCTTGTACCACCGCATAGAAATCTGGTAATCCTGTGCAAGTATTTAGCCTCTAAATTGCTCGATTCCCTCATCTGTAAACTAGAACAATATGAGAAATTTTGTTATTGACTAATGGAGGATGGAAATAAATAATGTATGTTCTGCATTTGGTACATACTAAGCACTCAGTAAATACTAATTGAAGATAATAAAAGAAAACTATCAATTTACCAATCAAGATTGTGAATAAAACAATCCACCTGTAATGGGAGCGATGATTTCTAATATCCTGTAGCATAATAAGGGGTTGTGGTTTGGGTCAGGAAATGTCCCCCCAAAGCCTCATGTTTGGAAGGTGATTCAAGGTGATTTAATCCATTGATATCCTGTTCTGCTAAGAGATGCGGCTGTGGGTGGGGTCAATCACTGGGGGTGTGGCCTGGAAGGGTCTACTCTTAGGCTTCTTCCCAAGGCCTGATCCTTCCTCTTGCAATGCTGTGAGTAGCTGTTCTCTGCCAGATCCTTCCTGCGAGTTCCAAGCCACCTACGAAGGGACTGAGACCCCCCTGAAACTGTAACTCTTTTCTCCACTAATTTGTGGGTGTCATGTATTATGTCCCAACAAAAAGAAAGTAAACAAGACATAAAATAATTATGGTTGGCTTACAATTCAGTCTGTATTATTAAATCGCTGGTAGGGAGAATTTTAAATGTTTCCAAAACAAAGTAACAAGAAAGGTGATAAACATGCCAATTACCTTGATCTTTTCATTACACATTAGGTGTATGTACTGAAATGTTGCACTGTACTCTATAAATGTTTCAATTAAATAAGATATAACATAGTTACTACTTAATATTTTTAGGTTATGCTTCATTAAATAAAAATCTACTGAGACTTTGACTGACTCAAGAATTAAGAGTTTCTAGATATTGACTTTGGAAGCCTAGGTCCTGGTAGCATGACTTAGAGTGGGTTTTAGGATCCTGCAATGCCTTTTTTTCCCCTGTCATTACTTCAGTGAACTCTAAGATTTATAGTTCGTAACATTGTCACACAGAAGCTCCCAAATCTACTCTCAATTTCACTGGTATGTCATGTAATTTTGACTCTTCCCCATTCCTATCATACAATTCCTTAAGTAGTTTCAGCTTCCTGACTACTGGTCGTTTATAATATATTTCATTTTTAGTGAATTTCCTCCTCTAATCTTTAGATTTAAAAAATTCTAAATCTGGGTATTTCTAAGAAGCTGTCTTATTTTCCTAAAATTTTTATTATGCAATGTGTATTTATTATAAAAACATGGATTGATATTAACCACACCTCTTTCCACATAGCTTGCTTAGAGGAGAGTTTGCTATGAAGCGAAAAAGTATTCAGAGCCTCTCAGTCACATGGGCTGCTTCCAAAGATCTGACCAAGGCCCTGGGAAATCTCTGATCATAATTCTATATTGTATTTTTAATATAGTACAAAATTATATATAGTCACCAAACTAGAATGAAACCTTACTGTTGCTATATCTAAACTTTTAATATATTTTTTTTTTTTTACACAGGGTCTCAGGCTTGTCTTGAACTCACTATGTAGTCCACACTGGCCTCAATCCCATAGCAATCCTCTCATTTCAGCCTCCTGGATGTTCAACATCTTTAATATTGAAATTAACACTTGAAATTTAATAGAAATTCAAATTAAATGAAACCACAAGTAGCAAAACAAAAAAATAAAAAAGACAAAGTCTGGGTCTCTCATATCAGAGAGACCATCCGATGTTTCACCTTCTGCTTCTGACTCACTTCACTAAGCATAATATGAGAGACCCAGACTGCAACCATCTCATGGAACTTTAAACGAAAGACAAAGAGAAAGAGGGGGACGGGAGGGGGGGTAAAGGAGGGAAGGGAGGGTAGGGGGAG
>PVKB01001729.1:331633-368862 GCA_004027205.1 Ctenodactylus gundi | reverse complement strand
TGGGGGGCTGGTTAGATTGAGGACGTAGAATCTAAACAGTACCAGCTGTCCCTGAGGAAATTTAAGGGGCAACCAGGAAAAGAAACAAGGGAAAATAGGATGCTCCTTATTTCGAGGTGACAGAGGGTCCCCCGGACAACCACCTGGTGTACCCGCCAGGAAGGGTGGACTCAGAGGTGACTTCAGAAAGAGTGGAGGGTGACAAGGTGAGGAAAGCGTCTCAGCAGCTGGAACCTTGGGGTGACGGCGAAAATAAGCACTGTCCAGCTAGAGGATCTGAGAAACCCTTCTCACTGAAACTGGGCAACCCGGATACCAAGACATATTTTAGGAGGCATTCAGTGAAAAGTGGGGGTAGAGAAGAAAAAGCACCAAGGTTAGGTTCCTCCCTGACATTGACAGCGGCCCAGGAGTGAAGTGAGCAGTTATCTGCAAAGCTAAGGAGCCACAGCTTTTGGGTTAAAGAGTGGATTTGGCAGCAGTGTGGGCCCCAAAACAGGGTGGAGAAGGGCGTGGGTGAATTAGGACCATACCCTGGAAATTTTGGAGGTCTTGACTTTGGGATGTAGGAAGCCGGGTAGACACTGGAGACAGGGAAGGGGGAAGTTTTCAGCGGGGGACAAAATTCTAAGGTGAGGTCAGCTGAAGAGTGCTTAGGCGGCTGGATCCGGTGGAGCCAGCACAAAGCTCAAGGTGGGAGCTGGCGGCCCGGGGGACCCGGGAGAAGCTGGGGCTAAGCCTGAGATCCAGTGGGTGGGGCAGTGAGTTAGGGCCGGAGCATCAAGAGTATGCCCTGGTGAGAGGGATCCTCTGGAGGAGCCCAGCGTGCTCCAAGAGCCAGCTGGTTTGGGGGTGTCTCCTCCCGGGGCGCCATGGCGGCGCTGGCCAGTAGCCTGATCCGGCAGAAGCGGGAGGTCCGCGAGCCCGGGGGAAGCCGACCGGTGTCGGCACAGCGGCGCGTGTGTCCCCGCGGCACCAAGTCTCTTTGCCAGAAGCAGCTCCTCATCCTGCTATCCAAGGTGCGACTGTGCGGGGGGCGGCCCGCGCGGCCGGACCGCGGCCCGGGTGAGTGCGGCTGGGGCGGGGTCTCCAGGCCAGAGGTCTCTGCCTGGGAGGCTGAGGCCAAGGACTGAAGGATGGGCCCGGCTGAGGGGGTAGCAGAAAGCGGAAGAGGGTGGGCCAGGACGACAAAGTCTACCGACGGTGCCTCGGTTTCCCTTCTCTTCTGCATAAAGCCAGGTCTCCTTGCCTTCGAGGGCAAGGGGAAAGCTTGAGGGGCTAAACCCCGAGTCCTGACCCTTGCAGCTCCGGCCAAGCACCCCACAACGCAGGAGTCCCCACCCCCCTCCGCCTACGTGCCGGTTCTCGCGATTCTTTCAATCCCGAGTGGAAGGGCCTGGGGGTTCCGGACGCCTGGGTCACCCCGAAGGTGTCTGCAGCTCCGGCCGCCCCGCCCCCGCTCTGGTTGTCCCGCTCCTCCACGCCTCGGCTCCGTTCCTCCTGGTCAGCTTGCCTGGCCCAGGGCCAATCTCCCCAGCTCTCCCCCGGTGTCCTTGCAGCTCCCTCGTCAGCCAGCCCCTCTGTGTGCCCTCCTCCTGTGACCTGATCTTCGGGAGGGAGCTGGGCCACCCCTCACAGTAACCCCGCGCGACTCCAAAATCGGGTCCCATAGGCGGAGGGGACTCTCCACCTGCGGGAACTCAAGACAGTTCGCGGCTGGAGACGGAACTGAGAATTGGGGGTCGTACCACTTACAGGGGGGACAGGGAAGTCAGCAGCAGAGAGCAAGCGAGGGGGAGGAGAGTTGTAAGTGAGCATGTGGTCCCCACAAAGGTACGACGACCGGAGAGTCCCCGTGGCCCCGCTCCAGTCAGCTCCTAGTTCTCGTAGGGGCACCCGCGCGCCCTCCGTCCCTGTCGGTAGTGGTACGGCCCTCAGCCCACCCTCGGAGTGGGACCCGGCCCCACGTGACTCGGCCTGCCTCTCCACCTCCTGAGCCCCCTCCCCCATTTCTTTGATTTGGTACCGAATGTCCCTTACCCCTGGCGGGCGGGATACCTGCCTGAAAGGGAGAGGCTGAGCCTCTGGGAGAACGAGGCTCCCGCGAGCCAGAAGACAGACAGACAGACAGATGGGTCAGTGTCAGACAGGCCGGCGCTGGGCCAGAGCGAGGCCCGCGCCAAGCCAGCGGCAGCCGCAGCAGCAGGTGCTGAGTCAGCGTCAGGCCCGGTCCCACCCCCACGCCTGAGAGGCGGCCCCTTCTCTGTGCTCACCTTGGGGCCTCCCTCCACCCCACATTCGCAAACAGGGTGCCCCTTCTCTTGGCCCGTGTGCCTTTCTCTGCCAGCTGCCTCGCGAGGAATCTCTCCCCTTCCTCGTCCCTTTCCCCTCCCCCCTCTTGGTTGATCTGTAGAGTAGGAATTAAGTCATTTAAATAAATTTCAATAAATTAAGCTGAAAGCTGGTGATTAGAGGAAACAGAAGGGATTCAAGCTCCAGCTTTCTCTGGAGCAAAAGTGCAGTAGAGCTTGTTTGAAGGGCAAGAGATCTGGGGCCCTGGGATCCACTTCCTTCCCTCCGTTCTCCCTTCTCTCTCTTCCGTGATCCTTCCAAGAGGTAGAATGTTTCTGGGAACAGAGATGTCATTTTCAAAGATGAATGTCTCTCTCTCCAGAGCCTCAGCTCAAAGGCATCGTCACCAAACTGTTCTGCCGCCAGGGTTTCTACCTCCAGGCGAATCCCGACGGGAGCATCCAGGGCACCCCAGAGGACACCAGCTCCTTCAGTGAGAGGGGACGCCAGCTGCTGGGTGGGATGGGAAACATGGGGATGAGAGATGGCGATTCTACTTCCCCTTCAGGTTCTGCTGCTTTCGGTCTGTTTCCTGGACCCTGAGGAAAGCAGTGAAGCTCAGGAGGGGGAGCTCAGATGGGGAGAGCTACCCAGTACTGATGCTTCCTTTCTCATCCCCCAGCCCACTTCAACCTGATCCCCGTGGGGCTCCGTGTGGTCACCATACAGAGCGCAAAGCTGGGTCACTACATGGCCATGAACGCTGAAGGGCTGCTCTACAGCTCGGTGAGACCAGGAGACAGCACGGCCTGGGGTGCTGGGGACACCCCCAGCATACAAATCTTTCTCAGCTTCAGATATTTTGCCCTCAGTACTCCAGCCATTTCCTGCTTTGGCTGATGGCAGATCATCACTGCTTACCCTAGAGCTCCCCCCTCTAGAATGTGGCCAATACCACTTCTTGCACAGCCTCCCACAAGTACCCCAAGCGCTTAGAATGGGTACTGCTTTCAGCCTTTTCAAGTCTCCACTTCTCATCCTACCTCTACACTCATTTGCCCAGAGTCATTTAAGAGGGTGAGGGGGGGGGGGGGGGGGGGGGGGGGGGGGGGGGGGGGGGGGGGGGAGAGAAAGAGGGTGATTGGGGTTGGGAAAGAAAAGCTTTTGTTCTAGGATCTCCACAGGTCTAGTCCATACCCTCAGGGGCTTGCCAGACTCCCTTGTCCTTTCTTTGCCCCCATTCCTCATCAACTTGGCAGTTACTTTCCTCCCCCCAAAATGCTCTCTCGCTCTCTCTCTCTCTCTCTCTCTCTCTCTCTCTCTCTCTCTCTCGTATATATATATATATTGTTTTTGAGACAGGGTCTAGCTTTGTAGCCCAGGCACAGATTATCTATTGACTTGTTCTTAAAGGTTTCCTTTTTCCAGTAATGTGTCTGTCTGTCCCTGTCTGCTTTTCTGGATCTTGTCTCCTCAGCCACATTTCACAGCCGAGTGTCGCTTTAAGGAGTGTGTTTTTGAGAATTACTATGTGCTGTATGCCTCTGCTCTCTACCGCCAGCGCCGTTCTGGCCGGGCCTGGTACCTAGGCCTGGACAAGGAGGGCCAGGTCATGAAGGGAAACCGAGTGAAGAAGACCAAGGCAGCTGCTCATTTTGTGCCCAAGCTCCTGGAGGGTGGGTATGGACAGGAAATGTGGGCCTTGTGGGAGGGTATTGACCTTGACATAGACATTTGGTGCCATATGGCTCAGGATACAAGTGATAAGAAAACATTGTTATGGCAAGTCAAACCAGAAGGGCTTTGGCCTGTGGTAGTAGTGGTGGGGGAGCCTCTTCCCTTTTGGGTTGGGATTCTCAGGGGCGAGCGCAGGGGGAAGGGAGCCTTGCAGATCTCTGGTTTTGCTTGGGTCTCTCTGTGTCTAACTTTACTTCCCTGATTCTCTCTCTCCCCTTCACAGTGGCCATGTACCGGGAACCTTCTCTCCACAGTGTCCCTGAGACCTCCCCTTCCAGTCCTCCTGCCCCCTGAAAGTAGTCCCTGGACTAGAGGCTCCCTGCGCTCGCTCTGAGCCAGCCACCGCCACAGCCCGTCTCCCAGCCCTGCTCTCACCGTCGCTGCCACACATATCCCTGGAGCAACTGGGTCCCACCAGGTGCTCTAACTTGAGGGAGCCTAGGGGCTGGCTGGGACTTCCAGGGCTACTGAGATTCTTAGATACTTGGGCAGGAGAGGGGTCAGAGAGGGAGATGTCTAATCATGGTCCCGGCTGATCTTCTTTCCACACCCACAACTTGCCTCAACGCCTTTTTCTGAGATAGCACTAGGGGTTCCAAAACTGACAGAGCTGAGCCGTAAACACTCCTCACTCCACCACTTCCTGGAGCCCTGTGCCCCTTTTCGTTGCCACTGAACCATAGGTTTATAGGTCCACTGGAGTCCAGGATTAGTTTTTTTCTTTCCTTACCTTACCTTCTGCCTTGATTTGGTCGGGTTCTGAAATACCAAAAACCCAAGCCAGGGCCACTTGTACACTAGGGCTCTGTGCTGTAAAACAGGCATGCTGCCAGGCTGTCTTCTGGATCCATCCAGCTTCTATCCTTGGCCCAGATGGACCCCTGGCTTCTAAGTAGAGAGAGGCTGGATTTGAGCAGCCCTCTCTAGCTGTTGGCCTTGGCCTGAACTCGGACCAGTCTCAGATCACCACAGGTTTAACCTTCTTATCCCAGAGATACCCGACACTAAAGCATGGTGTTCTACACCTTTATGGAGCCATACTTCCTCCTAAATCTCAGCTCCAGGATATAGACTGTGACTCTCAGTCCTTCCCGCCAGTTTGGAACTAGGGTCATAGCCATATTATTGCTCTAGAGCAAGTTCTAGACTCACAATCTCATCTCCTTCAGTGATTACCAGTTAGGAATGAGCTCTGGAAAGGACCCAGTTATGATTCTCAAAGAATTAATTAGTTCTGTTTAGATCAAGAACCATTTCTTATTTTTTTCCGTAGGTAATTTTCTAAAAATCTGATTTTCCATGTAGAGTGTTAACCGACCTTACCTTTAAATATAATTTCTAGCTCCTGCAACCCAGCTGGGATTTACATCCTGCCAGGGAAAGACAGAGGAATTTTGACAGGATCCCTGGCTAGTGGAGGGAAAGCTGGGAGGGGGAAAGAGCAAAATAAACAAGGTGTAATTGAACCTGTGTTTAGGACTGGGGGGACATGACCACTTAGCTACCTCAGCAGGAATTCCTTCCAGGTCCCCTTTAAAGCTGAGTTCTTTATGGCAGTGTGTATAGAATGAAAAGGACAAATGGAACACAGCGTTGACACCCCTCCCCAAGTGAGGATACCCCAGTTCAGCGATAAGTCTCACTCCTCTCCCCTACAGGTCAGGCCAAGGAGGGCAAGGACTCCTTGTGTTTAGGACCTCATACACCACCACAACTTCTAACTGGACAGACCTTGCTTCATATTACAGTTTGTAATCTCAGCTGGATTTTAGGTACCCAAAGAGGGCCTGACTAAATTATTGTCAAAAACGTGGAGAGCTACTGGCAGGCCTGGAAAAATCAGGGAACTCGCTGGTGAATTAAAAGGGAAACTGAGTCAGTGCAGAGCTGGGCCAGGATAGATTGAGGACAGCCTAAGAGAATGGCTAATACGCAAAGGCAGGTTATTTTTCCTCAGGCTCTTTTACGTCCAGCTTATTGCAAAAGGAGTAGATGTCCCCCGACCCACCCACCCATCAGAACCCCCGCTCAGGCTCCACCTAGCTCTTGGCTCTGCTCCTAGAGGACCAGGTCTCCACGCTTCCTCAATTAAAGACCATTTATACAACTGAAGAACTGTCTGTCATCTATGAGTGGCGGGCCACTGCAGTTGCTTGGGGCGGGACCAAGCCCCCGGGGCGGGGCGGGTGGGCTGGCGGCTGCCCCCCAACAACAGGTGCACATTCCTGGGCGCCACGTCACTTCCCCTGCGCTGGCCGCCCCGGCGGCTCTCGGAGCGAACTCAACGACACGGCCAGGGGATGAGCCCAGGGGCTCTGCTGCTGCTTTTTGGGGTTCTGGGGGCGCCGCTTGCCCCAGGTAAGTGCGTCTGAGTCCCTAAGAGGCAGTAATAAGGGGCGGCGCTCGTGGCCGGGCGCCAGGGTTTCACTTAAAGCTGTACGCCCACAGGCGCCCGTGGCTCAGAGGCAGAAGGCCAACTCCGCGAGAAACTTTTTTCTGGCTATGATAGCTCGGTGCGACCGGCGCGGGAGGTGGGAGACCGCGTGGGAGTCAGCATTGGCCTCAGCCTGGCACAGCTCATCAGCCTGGTGAGGGCGCGCGCTGGCTGTTGAGGTCGGGCCAGAGAACTGGCTGGGGGGCGTGGCTTCAGCCTAGGCCGGGCCGGTGGTCAGTTTGGGGGCGGGGCCTGAGGCGGGGCCAGGCAGAGAGATAGAAGGACGTTTAGCGGAGTTCGGTTACAAATCAGACTAATTAACAAGTTTGTGGGCGTAGCCCAGAGGTGGAGCCGCCAGCTTCAGTACCCGCCTGTGCGCGGATTTTAAGTGAAACGGGCTGCTGAACCTGCTGCGTGCGGGGCGGGCTTCGAGGAGGGGCTGCCAGAGTTGTGACTGAATGGGGCGGAACCTGGCGCTCAGCTAGTCAACGGCGCAGCAGAAGATCTAGGGTTGGCGGGGTTACGAGTTGTGGGTGGGGCTCAGGACAGATCAGGCGTGGGACTGGGTCGGGCGAGGCTGGTAGGTAAATAAACTGAGAATGTCTGCAGAAAGTTAGATAGGGGAGGAGCTTTAAGGCAGCTTCTGTAGTTGGGGCTCAGGTGGAAGGAGTGAAGTTTCCAAAGAGAAGTTGATCTGGACAGCTCTGTCATTTCTCTCCATCTCACTTTGCCTCAAACTTTTCTAGAACGAGAAGGATGAAGAGATGAGCACAAAGGTGTACTTAGACTTGGTATGGAGAACTTCTGGGATGGGGAAGGGTATCTCCCTGACTTGACCATCTCCTTGAATGTCATGCCCAATAAGAATTTTTACTGTAACCAGGGGTAGTGGTGTATGCCTGTAATCCCAGCACTCTGGGAGGCTGAGGCAAGAGGATTGCATGTTTGAGCCCAGCCTAGGCAACTTGGTGATTTACGTCCTGTCTGTAAATAAAAAACAAAAGGTGGGCTGGAGTTGCAGCACAGTGCAAAGCAAGGTCCTGGGTTCCGTCCTCGGTATCACAAACAAACAAACCAATAAACAAAAAAATCCGGCTAGAGGGATAGCACAGTGGATAGAGTGCTTACCTCGCAAGCCCAAGGACCTGAGTTCAATTCTCCAGCACCACATAAACCGACTTGGTGGCACAAGCATAAAATCCTAGCACTCGGGAGGCTGAGGCAGAGTATTGCCATGAGTTCAAAGCCAGCCTGGGCTACACAGTGAGGTCAGGACCCGCCTGGACTACAAGTGAGACACTGTCTCAATAAGTTAATAAACAAATACTTAATTAAATTTAATTAAAAGGGCTAGGCATGTAGCTCAGTGCAAAGGCCCTGGTTGTTCTGGGCAAAAAAAAAAAAAAAATGTTTTTTTGTGTGTCACTATCTCCGAAAATGTGTGTGTGTGTGTGTGGGGGGGGGTACTAGTGATCAGGCCCAGAGCCTTGCAGTGAACGCTTTTATAGCACATGCTTTTTCTTTTCTTTTTTCTTTCTTTCCTTTCTTTTTCTTTTTTCTTTTTGTCCTAAACTTACTATGTAGCTCAGGCTAGCCTTTGACTCATGGCACCCCTCTTGCCTCAGCCTCTCAAGTGTTGAGATTACAGGGGTGTGCCACCACACTGGCTTTATGTGGTGCTGGGGAATTGAAGTCATGGGCTTGTGCTTGCTAGGCAAAGTACTTTAACCGCTGTGCCATTCCTCCAGCCCCCAGCACATGCTTTATTTTTGTTTCTGAGACAGGTTCTCATTAAATCGCTAACTTACCCAGGCAGGGCTCCAACATAATATAATCCTGTTTAAGTCTCCCAGAGTGCTAGGACTATAAGCCTGTGCTACCAGGCCCAGCTATGATTCTACCTGTTATGGCTCATTCTAACTTTTTTATTTATGTATCTTTTTTTCTTTTTTGAGTCAGGCAGGGTCTTGTTCTGCAATCCAGGCTTGTCCTGGAATCCACTGTGTAGTCCAGGTTGGCCTGGGACTCAAAACAGTCCTCCTGCCTCAGCCTCTTAAGTGCAAGGATTAAAGGTGTGCACCACCATGCCTGGCTTATATGGTGCTGGGGAACCAAGCTCAGAGCCTTGCACTTGCTGGGCAAGCATTCTAACCCTCCAGCCTCATTCTTAACTTTTTTCGGTAAGTGCTGTAACCACTATTGCTAATCCCTATTCCCTCATCTTCTCCCCCCCCCCATTCTAACTACTTTTTACTTTCTAATTTTTATTTATTTATTTGAGGCAGGGTCTTACTCTGCAGTCCAGGCTAGTCCTGAGCTCACTTTATAGCCCAGGCTGGCCTTGAACACATAGCAATCCTCCTGGCTCAGGCTCCCAAGTGCTAAGATTACAGGTGTACATCACCACACCCAGATTATGCAGTGCTGAGGAATAGAACTCAGATCCTTGAGCTTGCTAGGCAAGGACTTTAACCATTGGCCTACTCCTCCAGCCCCCTAATTACATTCTAAAAACACCAATTTGGCAAGGCACTGAGTTTAATTATCCAACACCATATAAACTGGTTGTATGGGCACACACCTATAATCCCAGAACTGGGGAGGCTGAGGCAGGAGTATTGCTATGAGTTTGAGGCCAGCATGGGCTATATAATGAGTTCGGGACTGGCCTGGACTACCGAGTGAAGCTCTGTCTCAAAGAGAGAGAGGGAGAGAGAGAGAGAGAAAGAGAAAGAAAGATGCACCAATGATTTGGGGCCACTAATTTGATTCAACACCCACCAAAGAGTCACAAACTGCAGTTTGAAAAGCACTGTTTTAGAGGCTAGCTAGAATAATCTTTGCAATTTTTTCCCTCTGGTACTGGTGATGGAACACAGGGCTTTTGCTCTGAGCACCTTTTTATTATTTATTTGAGACAGGTCCTCGCTCAGTTGCTAAATTGACCAGGCTGCAATTCTTTCCCTTCAGCCTCCCAGAGTGCTGGGACTATAGGCCTGCATCACCAGGGTTTGTTTGTTAAAATAAAAAAAATTAAATAAATAAAAATAAACTGGGGTGGTGGGGTAGAAATGAACCAGCCAATGTGGATCCCAGCAAGAGCCAGAGCCCCAGCATCCCTGGGACCCACAGCCACACCTGCCCTGCTCCCCTCCCTTGCACACTCTCTTCCTGGGCTCCCACCCTAAACCATCCCTCAGCGTCTGCTTCCCTAGGCATGGGTTGACTACAGGCTGAGCTGGGACCCTGAGGAGCACAGCGGCATCGATGTACTCCGCATCACCGCTGGATCCGTGTGGCTTCCGGACGTGGTGCTGCTCAACAAGTAGGGTCTTAATAAAGCGGGGGTGGGGGAACCAGGGAGGGGGTGGATCTCCGGAGGACCCATGAGGAGGAGCCCAGGAGTGAAGATCTCCTCCCTGCAGCAATGACGGGAATTTTGACGTGGCTCTGGACATTAATGTCGTGGTGTCTTCCGATGGCTCCGTGCGCTGGCAGCCCCCAGGCTTGTATCGAAGCAGCTGCAGCATTCAGGTTTCTGGCCCTGCCCTGGGAAGCAGAAAGAGCTCCTGGTCGCCCTCCTGCTCCTAGATGTCCAGCTCTCCAGTGACTTTCAGCCCCTCTCCATTAGCCCTTACGGCCTCATCTCTCTGCCCTCCTAATTTTCCCTTCCATGTCTTCTCTGCAGTTTCTTTGACTTCTAATCTTCCCTGTGTCCCACCTCCACTTCACCCATGACCTCCATTAATAGCTCTCATCCAATCCGTCTGTGACCTCCCCTTGGTGATCCCTGTCTCCTTGGTGGCCCATATCCTGTGACCTCCTTGATGACCCCAAACTCCCTCAGCCCTGACCAGTCCCCTGGCAGTGATTCCCTTCTCCATCCAGGTCACCTACTTTCCCTTTGACTGGCAAAACTGCACCATGGTGTTTAGTTCCTATAGCTACGACAGCTCAGAGGTCAGCCTGCAGCCAGGCCTCGGTCCCGATGGGCAGGAACGGCAAGAAATCTACATCCATGAAGGGACCTTCATTGGTGAGTGGACATGGCTTCCACATCCCCAGCCTTTTCTGATTTCTAGTTTCTGACCGGTGATACATAGACTCTGTCAGTTATGCTCAATAAAACCCTGAGGGTCAGCAATATGGGCATGATTGCCTAGCCAGTGGCACAGGCCTGCCATTCCTGCACTCTGGGAGGCTGAGGCAGGAAGATTGCAATTTGGAACTCAGCCTGGGCAAATTAGTGACTTGGCGAGACCCTGTCTCCAAATAAGAACTAAAAAGTGGACTGGGGATATAGTTCCTTATGAAGGCCCTGGGTTGGATCTCTAGTACCAGAAAATTGTGTGTGTGTGTGTGTGGGGGGGGGTGTTAATTATCAACTTTATAAATAAGGAAAATGAATATTGGCTAAGTATATTAGAAATAGGTCACCAAGCATGATGTCTCATTCCTGGCATGAACAGGACAATCTCCACATTAGTGACTCCTTCTCCCCAGAAAATGGCCAATGGGAGATCATCCACAAACCCTCGCGGCTTATCCAGCCTCCAGGGGACCCTAAGGGAGGGAGGGAAGGACAGCATCAGCAAGTCACTTTCTACCTCATAATCCGACGAAAGCCTCTCTTCTACCTGGTCAACGTCATTGCCCCGTGCATCCTCATCACTGTCCTGGCTATCTTCGTCTTCTACCTGCCACCAGATGCAGGTAAGGGAGAGGAGCCCCAGGCCTGCCCACCACTAAATCTGTTTCTTCCTCTTCACCCTATTATCAAGACAGGGTTTCTTGCCAACTCAAACCATCATGGATTGGACTTGATTAGTCTCAGGTTTTCCCCCTCTGCGGGGCTGGCTTCTTTCCACATCCTGACATCAGAAACTCTCTCTCTCTCTCTCTCTCTCTCTCTCTCTCTCTCTCTCTCTCTCTCTCTCTCTCTCTGTCTTTTCTCTTTTGAGACAGGGTCTTGCTCTGCAGCCCAGGATAGCCTTGGACTCATGGCAATCCTCCTTTCTCAGCATCCTGAGTGCTGGGATTACAGGCATGCAACACCATGCCCGGCTTATGTAGTGCTGGGGAATCAAATTCCAGTACTTAGCACTTGACTTTGCTAGGCAAGTGCTTTAACTACTGAGCCAATTGTCCAGCCCCCCAGAACTTACTCTTTACAGTACAGCCTCTCAGCCGTATCTCTGCTTTTCTGACCAACCAAATTCCAGGCTGAGCAAATTTTCCCTTTCCTTTTTCTTCATTCCTAGCAAACTCCCCTTCCTGCATTCCTCCCATGCCTACCTGCCTGAAGTTTCTCCCTGGAAAAGATTATCAACATGCTTCTAGGAAGAGGCATAATGTAGGAACAGAGTAACCCTGGGCAAATTCCTAATTTCTATGGGTATCAGGTTTCTTCATCACAAAATGGAGATCAACGTCATCCTTGTCCCACAGGATCATTTTAGGGACTGAGTGGGGTTAATAAAACTTTACCTGGCTGTAATCCCAGCACTCTGAGTGGCTGAGGCAGAAGGATTGTAAACTGGAGCCAAGACTATGCAACTCAGTGATTTAGTAAGATTTTGTCTCAAAGTAAAAAATTACAAAATGGGGCTGGAGGAATAGCACAGTGGTTAAAGCACTTGCCTAGCAAATTAGCAAGGTTCTGGGTTTAATTCCCCAGCACCATATAAACTTGGCATGGTAGCCCACACCTGTAATCCCAGCACTTGGGAAGCTGAAGCAGGAGAATTGCCAGGAGTCCAAGGCTAGTCTGGGCTCCACAGTAAGTCAGGACCAGCCTGGGTTACAGAGTGAGTCCCTGTCTCAAAATAAAAATAAATATTTTTGAAAAATGGGCCAGGGCTGCAGCTCTGTGTGAAGGCTGTGATTTGGTTAGCTCCAGTTTTCCAAACATACTTTCTCTGGGATGGAGACATACATAACTGAATGGTTAAAGAACTTGCCTAGTAAGCACAGGCCCAGGGTTCAATTCCCCAGTACTTCGTAAAAAATTAGCCAGGCATGTTGGCATACACCTGCAATCCCAGCACTCTAGAGGCTGAGACAGAGGATTGTTGTGTGTCCAAGGCCAGCCTGGGCTCCATAGAAAGCTCAGGAGCAACCTTGACTACAGAGCGAGACCCTGCCTCAAAACAAACCAAAAACAAAACATACTTTCTTGTCTGCACCAAGTCCTCTATTTAGGGAAGAAGACTGATGCAGGCCCAGTTTTAACCACTATTTCCTCCTACAGCAGGGAAAAAACTTGGAACCCAATATTATAGAATCAACATAAAATGAACTATGGGGTCATTTGTGTCAATACTTTTCATGAAGTTTGTAATGTCTCTTGTAAGCCACAGGAAGAGTCAGCCACTGGTATATGACCTGTCTGTGTCTACTGTTTGATTAGTAGATCTTTCAAATTGCTGTATTAAGAAAAAGCTACAAATATGAACATTGTTTTTTGAGACAGGGCACCACTTTGTAGTCCAGACTGGTCCTGAACTCATGATGGAGGCCAGGCTGGCTTCAAACTCATAGAAGTCCCACTACTTCAGCCTCTTGAGTGTTGGGGTTACAGACATATGCTGCCAAACCCAGCTAATTTTTATGTGGTGCTGGGTAACGAAACCCAAGGCCTTGTCTGTGGCAGGCTCCCAACCCCCATCCCCTAGCCATTCATTTGTGTGACTGTATTTGTTGAGTATTCATAATGTGTTAGATGCTGAGAATACACCAATGCATTAAAAAAAAAAAAAAAAAAAAAAAACCCAGAGCCGGGGGAGTAGCTCAGAGGTTAGGATGCTTGCCTAGCAAGCCCAAGGCCCTGGGTTGCTTCCTCCAGCAGCACAGAAACCGGTTGTGGTGGCTGTGTCTACAATCCCAGCAGTTAGGACGCTGAGACAGGAGCATTACTGTTGGGCTACATAGTAAATTCAAGACCCACCTGAACTACAGAGTGAGACCCTGTATCAAAAACCAAAAACAAAAAACGGGAGCGGGAGAATGGCATAGGGGTTAAAGTGCTTGCCTTGCAGGCACAAGGCCTTGAGTTAGATCCCCCAGCACCATAAAAAGTTGGGTGTAGTGAAGTGCACCTATAATCCCAGCACTTGAGAGGCTGAGACAGGAGGACTGTCCTGAGTCCAAAGCCAGCCTGGACTACACAGTCCAGGACCATACTGGGCTACAGAGCAAAACTCTGTCTCAAAGAAAAAAAGGAAAAAAAAAAAAAGAAAAAAGAAAAAAAAAGAAAAGCTGGTGATGTAGCTCATTATTAAGGCCCTGTGCTCAATTTCCAACACTACAAAAATAATAAATAAATAAATAAATGCCAGGCATGGTGGCATACACCTGTAATCCCAGCATTCTGGGAGACTGAAGCAGGAAGATCACAAGTTTGAGCTCAGCCTGAGTTACTTAGTGACTTAGTAAGACTCCATCTCAGGCCTAGTGGTATAGCTTAGCAATTAAAGCACTTGCCTCCCAAGTATAACGACCTGGGTTCAATTCCCCACATCTCATAAAAAAAATTGGGTGTGATGACTCATGGTTATGATCCCAGGTTATCATGCAGGAGGCTGAGGCAAGAGGATTACTATGAATTTGAAGCCAGCCTCGGCTACATAGTGAGTTCAGGACCAGCCTGGACTACAGAGGAAGACCTTGTCTTAAAAAAAAAAAAAAAAAAAAGGCTGGTGGAATTGCTCAGTGGTTAAAGCACTTGCCTAGCTAAGTACCTGAGTTTGATAATTCCCCAGCATCACATAAGCGTACACGCCTATAATCGGAAGGCCGAGGCAGGAGGATTGCTTGAGTCCAAGGTCAGCCTGGGCTACAGAGAGAGATCCTGTCTCAAAAAAAGAGATTGTCTCAAAATAAGAAATAAAAAGATGCTAAAATAAATAATTAAAAATGAGGTAACTGCAAATGTCTCTTTGAAAAGGGAATATTTGACTTGAAGGGGGCAAGAGAATGATTCTGGCAGTTATGTGCTAGGCAGAGGAAACAGTTCAAAGGACCTGTGGTGGAAGGGTGCCTTGTGTATTTTTTTTTTAAATGAGGAGATGCTCAGAAGTAGAATGCTCACCTACCATGTCAGATGGCCTAGTTTCAATCCCAGTACTAAAGAAAGGAACAAGGAAAAGGCCATAAAGTCAAGGAGTAATAGGAAAGGCCATAGTAGGGACTCTGATCTGATTTATATTTCAACAATCTGGCTGCTGTCTGAGAATAGTCAACAGAGGGTCAAAAGATGAAGCAGAAACTAGTTAGGAAGGCTTTATTATAGTTCAGACCTGAAATCATGGTGGTTTGGACCAGGAGGGTAGATGTGCTAGGTCAGAAGTCTTAGGATATATTTAGAAGGTGGAGCTAATAGAGTTTGTTACAGCTTGAACTTGAAGGTGGGGTGGGAATGTGGGTCCGGAATTCAGGAAGGAAGTCCAGTCTGGATGAACAAACGCGGAGTGACTTTCAAGCTTACTTATAAGCCCTTCCAAAAGCTTATCTTTGGGTCAGCTGGAAACCGATTACGCCATACATTTCCTTCTGACGAAGCCTCTGCCTTCTCCTCTGCCCTCCAAGGAGAGAAGATGGGACTCTCCATCTTTGCCCTGCTGACTCTCACTGTGTTCTTGCTGCTGCTGGCGGACAAAGTGCCCGAGACCTCCCTGTCAGTGCCCATTATTATCAAGTATCTTATGTTCACCATGATCCTTGTCACCTTCTCAGTCATCCTCAGTGTTGTGGTTCTCAACCTGCACCACCGCTCACCTCACACCCACCAAATGCCTCTCTGGGTTCGTCAGGTAAGAGCGGCCTCCTGGTGCAGCCTCTGTCAGCCTTGGTACTAGTATTTGGCTTCTTGTATGGAAATTACTCACCTCTACCGGCGTGGCTTCCCTCTTACAGGTCTTAGGGAGAACTACCAGGTGTGATTGAAGAATATAGTGAATGTTCAGATTTTTAAAAATCTGACGGCATAAATCAGTGGTGGAAATACTTGACCCACACACACAGGTCCTGGGTTTGATTCCTCAGCACTTGACTGAGGCAGGAGGATTGCTGTGAGTCCAAGGCCAGCCTGGGCTCCATAGTGAATTCAGGACTACAGAGCGAGACCCTGTCTCAGAAAAAAAAGAAAAGAAAGAAAGAAAGATGAATTAAACCAGGCCTGGTGGCACAAGCCTATAAATTCCAGAATTCTGGGAGGCTGAAACAAGAGGATAACAAATTTGAGCCCTGCCTAGGCAATTTAGTGACTTATTGAGACTCTGTCTTAAAAATCAAAAACCAAAAATGTGGACTGGGAATGCAGCATAGTGCAGAGGTCCTGGGTTCCATTCCCAGTACCACGAAAATAAAACAAGCCTGGTCCAGTGGCCTAGGTCTGTCGTTCCAGCACTCTGAGAGGCCGAGGCAGGAGGATGGAAAGTCGGAGCCGTTTATTCCATCATTCTTAGCATTCTCTGAAGCACTTCTGGAGGTTGTCTTTCTGAATTTTTTTTTTTTTTAGTTGCACTGTTGTAGCTACTTCAGCATCCTGAATGGATTCAAAGCATTTAACTTTCATGATCATGCTAACCCCAGGAATAGCCGGTAGTCACACAGTGCCAGATCCAGCGAATAAGGTGAATAAAGACATACATAATGTTTTTATTTGACAGAGATTGTTGTAAATATTTTAAATAGATTTAGAACATCAGAGGCTGCAGGAATGGCACAGTGGTTAAAGTGTTTGCCTACCAATTGCAAGGCGCTGAGTTGGATTCCCTTCCCCAGCACCACACAGAGCTGGCGTGGTGGCACATGCCTGTAATCCCAGCACTCAGGAGGCTGAGACAGGAGGATTGCCGTGAGTCCAAGGCCAGCCTGGGCTACGTAGTGAGTTCAGGGCCACCCTGGGCTCCAGAGCAAGAACCTGTGTCAAAAAAAAAAAAAAAGAGGCAAGAATGATGGGATAAGTGTGTTCAAAGTGAGGGGAATTTTGAGAGGAATTAATGGCATGTTTTTTTTGTTTTCTGCTGTTTTGTTGTTGTTGTTTTTTGCCTTGTTTGTTTTTGAGTCAGGTCTTGCTCTACAGCTCACGCTGGCCCAGAACTTACTGTGTAGCTGAGGATGTGCATCACCACGCCTGGCTTGTCAATGTATTATTTAGTGTAATTTTTAAATTTTTTAATTTGAATATTCACTGTATTCTTTGATCACACCTCGTATAGCTACTTGGTACAGTACTGAACTGTCAAAGCCTGTGGGGTGTTGAAACATTGCACAATTAATTTTACCGTCTTACCCACTCAGCATTATAATTTCACACATCCATACTCTTTTCAGCGATGCCGCCCATTTCCCATCCCTGGGAAGCATTCTTAGGGTTACGTACTGTCAGAGTGGAAGCCTTAGAACCTCTCAGTATGCCTCCCAACCCACGGTTGCTTTTCTTTGTCTTGTAGCTCCGCGGGACCATATGCATGCATAGGGCACGTGAGGTGGGGGTGCTTGGCTGCTGCTCTTGTAATATGAAAGCCTAAGAGCCGCCCTCCAGTACGCCTCTTCTGCTCTGCAGATCTTCATCCACAAGCTCGCTCTGTATCTGGGTTTGAAGAGACCCAAACCTGACAGACACCAGCTACCGGAGCCTCCTCCTCACTCTTTTTCCCCAGGAAGTGGCTGGGGCCGGGGAACAGATGAATATTTCATCCGGAAGCCGCCGAATGATTTTCTCTTCCCCAAACCCAACAGGTAGGACCTATCACCCAGAGGGAAGTACAGTTCCCAGAAGGCTGTGCAGAAGCTTGTAGTTCATACTCCTGAAAAAATGCTGTAGTTGAGCATCGTGGGAGTTGTAGTATTCCTTCTGCTGGTTGATTTGTGGGACGGTGGCCATTAAAACTTTGGGGGTTGGAGTAAGTTGCATCTCTTTCAGGTTCCTACCGGCACTGTCTGCCCCGGATCTTAGGGGACGAATTGATGGTCCAAACCGAGCTGTGGGATTGCCTCCCGAGCTACGGGAGGTCGTTTCCTCCATCACCTACATCGCTCAACAACTACAAGAACAGGAGGATCACGATGCGGTAAGTCTAACTGCAGTAGAGAGGGGGCTAGGCCTTAGGGACCTTAGCTCTACCTGCATATTTAGGCTCCGCCCCTATCACCTATTCTGCTTCTGATTGGAGATTTGTTCGTTTAATCCCTCCCCCTACTTTCCAAGCTTCCCTTGTCACCTATGGTCTAGGGTTCCTTCAGTGCTGCAGCTGCCCCATCTTTCCTCAGACCCGGCAGGAAGACACAGCAGGGTACCGAACTTGGGGCTGGGGCTAAGGAGGTTCCTCTGTCTACCTGCAGCTGAAGGAGGACTGGCAGTTTGTAGCCATGGTAGTGGACCGCCTCTTCTTGTGGACCTTCATTATCTTCACAAGCGTCGGGACCCTTGTCATTTTCCTAGATGCTACCTACCACTTGCCTCCTCCTGACCCCTTTCCTTGAAGACTGGAGGGCCGAGGCCAGTTAAACAGAGTTCAGCGATGCTCTCAAGCCCTAGCCCTGTCTCCACCAGAAAACTAGCCCACTTATTTTAACTCTGGAGAGAGCATTGAAGTGGGAACTGAGGACTGGGCGGGATATCCTGGACCCACCACACATGCCTATCAGTGTATTTACTTTTTGGGATCTTGATAAAGGTTCTTTGGATATCAGTGCTTAGGTGTCCAGTGGCACACACAGAAGAGCAGACACTAGACTGTAAGCTTTATGAAGACAGGAAATGTGTCTTGTTTATTGTCATGTCCCCAGCTCTTTGCACAGGTCCTGACCCCATAATAAGTGCTTAACATTTGTTGAATGAAGAGGCGCGAAATTTCTAGAAGGAAATACACCAATTATTAGTACCTGCATTTGTATGTTGGGACTAGTCCTTTTTTTCTGTGTTTACCTTTCTGTAACTTATTATCTTTAGGTACTATGTTCTTAGGATTGGAAGATTAATAAAATGTGAAAAGAAAAAAAGCATTTTAAAGACCCTCATTCAACCTTCGGCTTTGGTGATCAGACTGTTAAACTTCTGTGTATCTCAGGTTTCCACATCTGTCAGTGAGGCTAACACATGTATATACCTATAGTGTATGCCCTGACAACAGATGTCAGAATTTTCAAATTGGTATGTGTTGGTGGTCTGTAGAATTTCCTTTGTTTTTCTTTTTTCTTTCTTTTTTTTTATTTTTATTTTTTGGTACTAGAGATGGAACCCAGGCCCTTTACAGCTCTGTAGTCCAGGCTGGTCCTGGACTCAGTCTGTAACCCAGGCTGGCCTGAAGGCACAGCAATCCTCCTGCCTCAGCCTCCTGAGGGATAGAATCACAGGCATGCTCCACCACGCCCAGTTTATGTGGTGCTGGGAAATCAAACTCAGGGCCCTGCACTTGTTAGGCAGGCACTTTAACCTTGAAGCTATTTCTCCAGTACCAGTAATTAATAAATATCTGGATATTTAGCTGAGACATTTGTATTTCTGGCTCTTCTGGAAAAATTATTTTAAAAATATAATAATAACAACATGGGGCTAGAGGAATATTACAGCAGTTAGTGCTTGCTTAGCAAGCATAAGGCCTTGGGTTTACTTCCCCAGCATCACATAAGCCAGGCATGGTGGTGCTCACCCTTAATGCCAGTACTCGGGAGGCTAAGAAAGGAGAATTGTAATGAGTTTGAGGCCAGCCTGGGCTACATAGTCGAGGACTAGCCTGGACTACAGAGTAAGACCCTGTCTCAAAAAAAAAAAAAAAATGTAGTAATACAACTGATTGTTCCATTGGCAGCAACTTGCTAATTAGTGTCTACCTACTCTGGTCAAGGTATTCATGCCAGGAGTTCCTCAAAGCCCCTGTCTACCTAACCAACCTCATCTGACTTGCTCATCCCTCCATCTCACTAGGAAAGATACAAGGAAAGGAGGGCCAGCAAGAAGATGAAGGCAGCAGGAAGAGGCTGTCTCTTGCCATCACTTGTTTGTTGCCTTGGTTTACCCTCTTTCTGTGTATGCATGTGGTGCTAGGGATCAAGTCCTGGGCCTTCACACTGAGCTACATCCTCAGGCCATTTGCTAGTTCTGATTTTGAGACAGGACCTCACTAAGTTACTCAGGCTGGGTGGGCTGGCACTTGGAAGCCTCCTGCCTATGCGTCCTAGAGTGCTGGGATGACAGGCCTGTGTTGCCAGGCCTGTCTCTCAGTTTCCTTTCTAACTGGAAGGAGGGCTGGACCTGGTTTAAAGCACGGTTGTTCAAGGACACAAAGATCTGGCAGCCAGGAGTGGTGCACAGAAGGCTATGTGAGGACTGAGTTAATGTTTCTGCCTGAAGGTCAAATGAAAGTCAGCCGGAGCCTCATAGCTGTAACAATTGCAGTGAAGCACCTACTGTCAGCAAGTCTCATTTCTAAGAGGGAGAACAGAGCTACAATTCCCAGGATCTCAGTGGGACAGAGAGCATGTCTTCCCCCAGACCCCAGCCACATAAATAAACAGCACCTGGCATCCCACTGTAGAGCACAGTTCATTTGTCTTGTTGGTTTATTGGCCTAGAGAGTTGGACACACACACAAATGCGAAGATAAATATTGGTCAGTTTCTCTAAATCCGGGTCCTCACTACGTAGAGAGCTAGAGTCTGCAAAATCTAATTCTTGCGTGCTGTGGCACAGAACCAGTGGCCTTCCCACTCTGCCATCACCCTTCTTCCCAGGAAACATGGGGGAAAAGGGCACAAACTGATGAGATTTGATCACCTGAAATAACAAAATTGTAAAATCCCAAATTTCCAACTCTGAAACTCAACATTATTCAAACCTCCCAGCTCAAATACATTAATGTTTTAATCTCTACTTTGCAGCAATCTTATTTGTTGTCCAGAAACACACAATTCTGGAAGCTCTTTTCCTTAATCATATTTTCAAAAAAATAAATGTCTGCAATCTCAATTTTTCCAACATATCCATGGTTTTGGAATTTTGACCTATACTGAAATTCAAATTCCCCGGTCCATTCTCAATCTCTTCCTTTCTCCTGTGCCTGTTCGCCTCAAAGGAGTGCAGGTGAAGGATAGGGGGGGACTGTCATCATCACATCTGTCCCCTACCTCCAGGCCTTCCTCAGTCTCTTGTGGTTCCGCTGTATAGATAGGTATATATAATTTGTGTGTAGATATATATATGTTTTATTATGTATTTTTTTCGCAGTTTTTCTAAAGTGCCAGAAATAATATTTGTGGGAATTTTTAGTGACTTTTTTTTGCATTTTTCCCTGTTTGAAACTTTTCCCCCTTAAAAATTAGAACTTGGTACATTCAGTAGGAAATTCTTCACTCAGGCTGCTGTGGCCAAGATCAAGAAAAGTGCAAAGAGACAGAGGAGGAATGAAGGGGTGACTCCTGAACACGCGGAGCCTGTCGGATTCCTCTTCCTTCCTAGAGGGTGTGGCGTAGGCAGCAGGAGAATGCTCCTAGCCCTCCCAAACTCCCCTCCCTCCAGAAGCCATGATCTTGCCCTTTCAGCAGCTCCTGAGAGGGCAGCCATCTTGGCCCCAAAAACAGTAGCTGGGAGAAAGGCTGCCATTTGGATGACAGCAACTTTCCCCTTTTAAATTGCACTCCTCTAATTCCCATTTGTTAAATTTGCTCCCCAACTAACTCCCTTTGTGAGCTTTTTTTTTTTTTTCCTGCTTCTTCTTTTCCTTGAAGGAGAGGTGAGTGGCGTGGGAAGTGTTCAGCCAATCACAGAGCAGGAAGGCCCTGCTTTCAGAGAATTAGGAGCAAACATTTCTTCATTTCCCCAACTAGAAGGAAATATAGGGACCCCTGACCAGGGTTAACTAGTGCAAATTAGGGATTAGGGACTCTTGAAAGTCCCTGCACCCCATCCCTAGGTTGGGATCTTTGGGTGTGGGGAACTGAGTCAAAGATGGGGTGTAAGGTGCTATTTTGGAGGGAAATTGGTGGGGATACCCCAAAGCCCACCAGAAGAGTAGGATGGTTCCCCCAAAACCATCTGGAGTGATCGGTGAGGACAGCCATACTGGAGAAGATGGGGGTAAAGAGAAGGGTGGAAGGTCATGTGCAAATCTTGGGCTTCCCTCCCCGCTCCAGCCCCATCACTTTTCTGGCTATTTGGTCTAGTATGGGAGAAACCATCAGGAAGGAAAAAACAAAAACAAACAACAACAAAATAAAACCCCAGAAAATAGATTCCTTTTTCCATCCCATATGGAGTTCCTCCCACTTGGCCCCCAAATCTGGTTTAGCCCAGAAGAGGCCATAAGTAAAGGCAAGGAGAGGTGGGATCTACTCACCTCTTTTGCCTTGGAAGAATCTGGGGCTTATTGGATTTGAAGGTCAAGATTTCCCTTCCCTGAGCTGGAAAAGTGCTCAGCCTTGGAAAAGAGGGGTAGCCCTCCCTCCATACCTCCTTGACCTGGATTGGGTGAGGCCCTCTCCAAGACCTAGGAGCATAGGAAGGAACATGGAAGATCCAAAGGCATAGAAGCCAAGGAAGGCGTGACATCTTGATGTGACAGGACAGAGACCCGCCCTTGGGAAGACCGGAATCCAAAGCAAGGCTCCCATGAGGATGGGTCAGGTAGCACAATGGTCTGGTCCAGGCCCTGGGCCACAAAGAATGGAATGTGCTCAGAAGCATCTGAGGAAGGGCGAGAGAAAGCCTCAGAATGAGGGGCATCATTAGGTACAAGAGATGGTTTCCCCCTGGGTTTATAAATCAGGGAGCAGGTTAGACATTCAGAGCTGGTGGGGGCCATAAGGAGAGAGATTCAGAGTAAGTATATTGCTCAATTGCCCAAGGGCTAAAGAAGGATGGGACCTGGCCCTACCCTTAAAGGGGACCATTCCCTGGAGGAAGATTGAGAGGGAAACCACCAAAGATCCCTTCCCAGGAGACGGGAAAACTACAATCTCACACAAAAGCAGCCTCACCCCTGAGCTCCAGGGGCCCCCAAGTCCCTGCACAAGAGTGTGGTGGGGCTCCCAAGGGGCAGGAAGGCCAGGGAGCTGGTAGTGGTGGGAGGTTCAGGGAGGGTAGCATCTGGTGAAAGGGGAGTCTGGCCCTGGAGCTCACCCTACATCTCCCTTCTGGGTCCTTTCAACCCCTGCCCTTTCCCCTTCTCCCTTAGGGGGAACTGGTGGAGGAAGGTTTGGGGGAGGGGGAGTTGGAGGTGCTGCTTGAGGATTCACTGTGTAGCCAAAGACCCCTGGTAGGAAGGGAAGGGCCCCTCCACCTTTCTCATCAGGCAGGACCATGTTGAGAGCCACTGGGAGAGCGGCCAGGTTGCTGAAGCTGTAAGGGTAGGCGGCCAGGAGCTGGGGGCCGTAGACGAGTGGGTAGGGCTCGGGGTAGAAGGTGACCTTGGCAGCCCCCATCCCCTCCGTGCGGTCCCCCTCCAAACCTCCCACGGGCCCCTCACTCCCAGGTTTTCCTCTGCCGCCTCCAGGCTCCCGGCTGCCCCCTATCAGAGCCAGTGGAAATTCCTGCACAGGCGGGTACACATAGCTGCCCCCGCCTGCCACTGGGGGCTCCTCACCCCCCGAGATGACAGGGTCCTGAAGTGAGGCGGCTTCGGACGCTCCCTCAGCCGCAGCACCCCCGCCACCGGCCTCCCCGCTGGAGGAGGACACTTGCATCTCCTGGGGGGCCTCCTCCTTGATGTCCCCAGGCCTGGCGCCGGCGCTGCCCTTGGAGTAGGCAATGACGGGGGTGGGCGCGCCCCCCGGCCGCTCGGCCGCGTGCCTCTGCGCGTGCCGGCCCAGCGCGGCCGCGGTCTTGCACACCTTGGCGCAGTGCGGGCACGCGAAGCGGGCGGACGACCTCCGGCCGGCGCGGGCGCCGTGCGAGCTCCCGCCGTGGGCCTCCTGGTGCTTGCGCAGCTTCCGCAGCGTGGCGAAGGTCTGCGCGCAGTCCCCACAGCGGTGCCGGCGCTCGCTCCGGTCCCGCCCCGCCGGTCCCGCCGCCGCCGCCGCCGCCGCCGCCGCCGGGGTCTCCTCCCAGCCGCGCCGGTCCGGCTTCTGCTTCCAGCGCGGCTGCCGGCGGCCTCGGGGCACCCCGCCGGCCCCAGCGCCCGCGCCGGCCGCAGCCCCAGCCTTGCGCTTCGGCTTGTAGGAGTAGTAGGGCCTCCAGAGCTGGTCCTCCCCGCCAGCCTTGGATTCCTCCTCCTTGTCCTCCTCCTCCTCCTCCTCCTCCTCCTCCTCTTCCTCCTCCTCCTCCTCCTCGCTCTCCTCCGCCTCCTCTCCGCTGGGCTCTCCAGGACGCAGGTCGGTTTCCGAGATGCGGCGCTTGACAATGGCCTCCTCCCCGATTCGCACAGTGATCTGACACAGCGGAGGCGGCGCCTGCAGCTGAGAGGCGCCCCGGCCAGGCCCTGCGGTGGGGGCCCCGCTCCCGCCAGTCCCACCCACTGGCTTAGCCGTGTAAGTCAGTGTCCTTCCGGCCCGGGGACTCCTGCCCTTGGCCTCCTCGGTGGTCATGGCTGGTCCCGCGGCTGTGGCTGGGCCGACGGTGGTGATGGCTGGGCTGGTGGGGATGGCGGCAGGCTGGGGGGGAGGAGGTGGATATTCCCGTTTCTTGGGGGGTCTTGGGGGAGCAGTGTAAGTGATGACCGAGGCAGCTTGGGACCCTCCAGTGCTGGCTGGCCCGTTCCCTGCGCCACCGCTGCTGCTGCCTCCATGCACGATGACAGAGGGGGCTGGGTGGGCGAAGGTGATGACGGAGGGCGGGCCAGGCTCCGGGGCAGGTGGGGGACCAGCTGGGGGGCCGGCTGGCATTGCTGCAGGGGCTGGTGTGCGGAGGCCTGGAGAAAGGGGGGCATCGGGGGCTCCCTGGCTGTAGGTCTTGTAGGGCCGCTTGGCTGCCCGCATGGGGAGCAGGCGATACAGCTTGAGCGTGTTGAGCTTGGGCTTGTAGCCTCCGTTAGGTGTCTTCTCGCTGGCCAGGAGGCCTGGGCTAATGCCGTGGAAGGCTCGCTGGTGGGTCTTCAGGTTATAATAGGTGACAAAGGTCTCCCAGCAGAAGATACACTGGTACCTGGGCCAGGACAGCAGGAAACAGGACAGAAATAGAGACACTGAGTCAGGCATCTAAAATCAGGGCCTCGGCTTCCCATGTCCTCCTCTGCAGCCCACAGACCTCCAATTCCGCAGCCACCTTTCCACCTTGCTTCACGATGCCAGCCTCCCTAGGGGCACGACACCCAGCTCAGTGCCCCTACTGCTGTGAGACTCTCAGCCTCAGCTATGCCACCTGTGAACTGGGACTAATCTTACATCCTGACTCACAAAGGCATCTTCTGAAATACAAGTAACAGAATGGGGAAAAGACTAATGAAGGACACTCTATGGAAAATCCCAGTCACTGTCCTGAGTATTGCAAGTACTGGAGGCCACACCTGTGCTCCCACAGTCTCCCTGAGGGAACTTTCTTTTTCTTCGTGGCCTTCCCCTGAGTACCATGCCAGGCAAAGCAGGAGAGGTGCTAACAACGACAGGCTGGAGTAACTAGAAGCTGAAGGAGGTGAGTGGGTGAGTGGCTGTGAGCAGGCCGGGTTCGGGGTGGTTTCTAGGCTTTACCGCTGTGTGTTCCCTCCCTTGCTCTGTGGCACTGACTCATGGCCCTTGGCCCCGACCCCCAGCCCAGACCACTCACCTGCGCTCTCCAGTGTGCCACACCTCATGTTTGGTGCGGTACTCCGCCAGGGCAAACACCTTCTCGCAGTAGCGGCAGGGGTACTTCCGCCGCCAGGAGTGCACATTGCTGTGCCGCTTCAGGCTGGACAGGGTCACGTAGGAGCGCTCGCAGGCTGCGCACACATACAGCACGTGGCCACCCACCACCTTCACTATGTGCTCTGGGCCACCTCGGAAGCCCACTGTTGAAGGCAGGTCTGAGGCGTCCACTCCTGCAGGGCCACCGGGGCCAGAGCCCCCAGCTCCCAGCCCGGTAGACCCTCGAGTGCTGGCCCCCCGTCGACACTGGGCCTCATGGGTCTGCAGCCGCTTGGGATGAATGAAGCTTTTTCCACATCGGGGGCAAGGGACGGGCCGCCGAGAAAGAGGAGGTTGTGAATCAGGGCCCTGGACCTCCGACCTATCACCCGCCCACTCTCCATCTGGCCTAGGCCCAGGCCCAAAGCTGTCCTCAGGCTGCGAGGTGGCCATTGGGGCTGGGGTGGGAGGTACCCAGGCATCACCCCCCTCCCCCAGGCCCTGCAGGCGGGAGATGCCCAGACGCCGCCCCAGAGCTCCAATCTCTGCCACAGCTGCCCCGTCCCCTCCACCTCCAGGGAGTGCAAGCCGGGCACTGTAGATGAAGTTGAGGACATCAGAGAAGGCAGCTGCTGGGACACCCGGTAGCTCCAGGACCCGAGGAGGGGACGGAGCAGGGGGAGAGGCTGGAGGGGGGGAAGAGGAGGAAGAGGAGGAGGAAGAGGCAGCTGTGGTGGCAGAAGGGTTGGGAGCTGAGCTGCCAGTCACTGGCGGGAGGGGCAGCGGGGCAGAAGCTAGCAGGGCCTCTCTGAAGAAGGGACTGGAGGCAGCCAGGACGCTGCGGTGAGCAGGGAACTTGGTGTCTCCAGCTATGAGGGTGACATCACAGAAGAGACCACGGAGCCGCTGCTCGTTGAGCTGGTGTAGGACGGCAGGAGCGTGGGATGGGTCCGTCACCTCTGCAGGAGGGGGCATGGCGCCAGCCTGGACATGGGGAAAAGAGGCCAGAGACAGTCTCAGAGGCTGGAAAGAGTGGGCAGGTGCCTCGGAGACCAGGGAGGTAGCTGGGAAAAAGTCACAGTCTGCTGGTCAGAAATTGGTAGGATGAATAATATTAGGTCACAGAGGCCAGGAATTTACACTTAGCACCCAAGTCTGGCCAATGTCCAATACCAGTTTGCCTAACATGTAGGGCTAGAAGAGGCCAGGGAGATCTCAGGTCATGGTAAAGGTCAAAGAATCACCACCTCCAAAATTACTAGTAAGGTAAGCAAAGGAAACCTCTCTCTCACTGGAAGAAGGATGTCCACACAACTACTATTAACCACTTCCAGCCTTCCCTCACCTGTACAAAATAGCTGTCTTTAGCAGGTGGTACAGGCCTATAATCCTAGCATTTAGGCAGGCTGAGGCAGGAGGACAGCAAGTTCAGGTCCAGCCTGGACAACCTGGCAACTCAGTGAGACTAAAAAATTAAAACTAGGGGGCTGGAGGAATGGCTCAGCAACTACAGCGCTTGCCTAGCAAGCAGAAGACCCTGAGTTCCATCCCCCGGCACCACAAACTGGGCATCATGTTGCATGCCTGTAATCCCTCTACTCAGGAGGCTGAGGCAGGAGAATTGTTATGAGTCCAAGGCCAGTCTGGGCTACATAGTGAGTTCAGGACCAGCCTGGACTACAGAGTGAGACCCTGTCTTAAAAAAAAAAAATCAAAACTAAAAATATATGCTATGTATGTAGCATTGCGCAAAAGCCTGGGCTCAATATGCAGCATCACATGTGTGTGCATGCACACACATACCCATGCCCACACCCGCACACATACACGAAGGCTGCCCTTCCTGCACCCGCTAGTCATCCTCTCACCTGAGAGCACAGCAAACATGGAGTGCGGTAGGGGGTGGCTCAGCGAGTCCCTGCTGTGCAGCCTCTTCCTCCTGTGTAGAAAGAGAAACCCCGTCAGGGGAACTGAGAGGATGAGGCAGGAAGGGTCCTCAGGATGGGAACCATGAAGGAAGACACCCAGAAAGCGGGCAGTGATACAGTGGTCAGCGTCAGAGAGGACACCTGACCGGCTCTCATAGACCCTGATCCCTCCCCAAGCCTCTGTCCGGTTGTTTAGCTGCATTCAATCAGCCCTTAGGGGCCGCACAGAGCCTTGTTCTGCCAGCACAGAGAAGTACAGCACCAAGATAATCTGTATATTCCCAATTCACCTCCAAACAGCACAGCAGCAGTTCAGTCCCATAGGTTCAGGGAGCCGGTCAGATTGCTCTCAGACCCCTTTGGCTCCAATTTGAAGATCAAAGGAATCAAAGATTTGCATGTTGTCTTTTATCACAATGGGCTTAGTTACATATCAAAATAGACTTTCAGGAGCTTTTTTTTTTTTTTTTTTTTTTGAACTAACCTGCTAGATATTCAAATTAGGAGAGGGCCTCTTCATATACCCCAAGCCCCATAAATCCTATAGAGGGCTTCTGGGCCCGGTGCCCTCTGAAGCCCACTGACTCAGACACCTGTACCAGTCTCCACTGCGAGACAAGGATTAAGAAATGTTGGATTCCACTCATCTGAGAACTGGTGGCCTGCGAGCTGGGGCTTACACAGGGGTGGAAAGCAGCTCCTACCTCACCTCGTGCTGGGAAGATCCTCCAAAACGAATAGCAGGGCTGGGGCAGCTCAGCAGCTAAAGCACTGGCCTGGCAAGCTCAAGGCCCTGGGTTTGACTCCCCAGCGCCACATAATCTGGGTGTGGTGGTGCATGCGCCTGTAATCCCAGCCCTCAGGAGGCTGAGGAAGGAGGATTGCCTTGACTTTGAGGCCAGCCTAGGCTACATAGTGAGTTCAGGACCAGCCTGGACTACAGAGTGAGACCCTCTCTCTCTCTCAATAAAAAGGGAATATTAGGCAACCCATCCCAACTGTGGAGTTGACAGCACAGAGAACATCTCACAGCGATCCTGTCCCCATCCCACAGCCCGCCCCATGGGCACCACAGGATGTTAGGTTCCCATTTTTTAGCTAAAGATATTAGTTCCAAAGCCATGTAAGCCTTATTGAAAGTCAAACAGCTAGTAATAATAAAAGGGGCCTAAAGCTGGACATGGTGGTGCACACGTGTAATCCCAGCACTCGAGAGGCTGAGGCAGAACTGCCGTGAGTCCAAGCCCAGCTTGGCCTATATAGTGAGTTCAGGACCAGCCTAGGCTATAGAGCGAGATTTTATCTCAAAAAGGGGGGTGGGGGTGGGGCTGGAGGAATGGCTCAGTGGTTAAAGTGCTAGCAAGCACCAAGTAAAGTGCTAAGTACCCAAGTTCGATTCCGCAGCACCACATAAACCAGGCGTGGTGGTGCACACCTGTAATTCCAGCACTAAGGGAAGCTGAGGCAGGAAAACTGCCTTGAGTCCGAGGCCAGCGTGGGCTCCACAGTGAGTTCGGGACCAGCCTAGGCTACAGTGAGACCCTGCCTCAAAAAGTGGGCAGGTGTGTGTGTGGGGGGGGGGGGCGCTGGAGGAATGGCACAGTGGTTAAAGCACTTGCCTTACAAGCAGAAGGCCCTGAGTCTGATTCCCCAGCACCACATAAAGCTGAGTGTGGTGGTGCAAACCTGTAAGCCCAGCACCTGGGAGGTGGAGGCAGGTGGATTATCCCAAGTCCAAGGCCAGCCTGGGCTACACCAATGAGTTCAGGACTAGCCTGGACTACAGAGTGAGATCCTGTCTCAAAAAAAGAGAAAAAAAAAATAATATTGTGATTCAAGGATCACAATCCCACTAAATTGAGAGCTCACGCCCTTCATTCATCCTGCACACAAGCTGGGAGAGCTGGTCTCTTGGAGGGGACAACCTTTCAAATACCATGGTTGACGTATATTCTCAGAGGCATCCTGCATCAGGAGTTCCACATACAATTACCTCCTAAAAAATGTTATTTTCCCATTATTATACACACTATCTGGACAAAAAGGGCTTCTCCCCATCACACCCCACTTCAATTTCTCCAGAAGACAGCTCTGACACCTTTTCTGGATTGGAAGGAAGGTGGTAAACAAAGGTGATAATCAAAAGTTTTAGCAGCCCTGCCAGCCAGGCACAGACCAGGAACTGGTCAAGTGTTAGTCCTTTCATTGCTAGATTATGAGCAGTTTTGAGAAGTTATCCTGTGAAAGGGTTCTCAATCTATCCTTAGGCTATGTTCAGGCCTCCCACACCCTTCTGTGATAGTCCCTTAGCTCACTGGGACCCTGAGTCAGCACTGCATTTTTATTTTTTATTTTTCTGAGATTGGCTTTTGCTCTGTAGCCCAGGCTGGCCTTAGACTCCGAAGAATCTCCCTGTTTCAGCCTCTTGAGTGCTGGGATTACAGGTGTGTGCCACCACATCCAGCTTTATGTGGTACTGGGTAATCAAACCCAGAGCTTTTGCCAGTCCTCCAGCCCTCCAGATAATTTTTATGTGGTACTGGGGACTTGAACATGTAAGGCAAGCACTTTTACCAGTGAGCTACTCCCCCACTTTTACTGCTCTTTATATATTAGAATATATATAGATTCTTAAGTCACTAAATTGCCCAGGCTGGGCTCAAACTTGAAATCGCCCTGCCTCAGCCTCCCAGAGTGTAGGATTACAGAGTGTAGGATAACACTACTGTGCTCAGCTAGCTTCTTCATTGTAAAGTGACTGAGACACAGGTAGGTAGTTTGCCCAAATATACATGACCAGTTAGTAGATGGGCTGGGATCTGACCCCAGGAAGTTTGGCTCGGAAACCTGTGTTCCTGATGATTTCATGAGAGCAATGATAAAGCACATGTCTACAATTCCCACTGGGGTGCCACTAGCCACTTGGTACTTCTGAAAACAGGACCCTTTCTCTAGGAAGTAGCAGTCCTGTGTAGAGTAGAAGAGTTTAGAGTTCAATTCCAGTCCCCATTCCAGGTCTATCTACCTTCCCAACCCCACGTCACAGGCTTGGTGCCTGCAGACACATAGCTCTGTACTGATGGCCCTGGTATTTGGATAGGGCCTGTCAGGGCTTCTCTTCGTGTGTGTGTGTGTGTGTGTGTGTGTGTGTGTGTGTGTGTGTGTTAATGATTAAATTTATGCATCCCAGCCTTTTAAATTTTTCATTTATTATTTTTTTTTTTACTTTTGAGGCAGAGTCTTACTCCATAGCCTAGGCTGGTCTTGAACTCACTATATAGCCCAGATTGTCTTTGAACTCATGGCAATTTCCCCTGCCTCAGACCCCTGAGTTCTGGGATTACAGGCATGCACCACCACACCCAGTTTATGTGGTGCTGGAGAATTTAACTCAGGGCTTTGTGCTTGTTAGGCATGTGTTCTAACCACTGAGATTTACTCCCAGCCACAATTTTATTTTATTCTAATGGTATGGGAGATTGGGTGCAGGGCCTTCAATTCAGATACATCTCTTGACCATTTTTATTTTTGATTTTGAGAGAGGATCTTGTTAAGTTGCTAAGTTGTCCAGGCTGGTCTCAAACTTGCCATCCCGCTGCCTCAGCTTCTTACAATGCTGGGATTACAAACTGCACCACCAGGCCCAGCATATTTCTTATTTTCAGACAAGGTCTTGCTAAATTGCTCACATTGACCTCAAACTCACAATCATCCTGCCACAGCCTTCCAGAGTGGTCATGCACCACCATGCTCAGCCTGTCAGGGCTTCTTGGAACCTCAGGATCCAAGGTCTGACTGGCATTTTAAGGTTACCCAGAAGCCTGACCATCACCTGGTCTTTGTAGCTGCCATTTCTGAGACACTTATGGGCAACACATAATGTGGAGCAAACTTCTACCTGCATCATCACATTTCAGAAGCCAGAATGGCCACAATGAAAACAGGAGTTTAGAAAAATTAAATTCTGTAAACTTGTAAACTCATTTTAGGTCAAGGGAATGTGGTAGTGGTATGATTTGCTCCTTTTTTTTTTTTTTTTTTTTGGTAGTACTGAGGATCAAATCCAGGGTCTTACGTGCTTACGTGTGCCAATCATATGTTCGGCCACTGAGCTACATTTCCAACACTTTATCCTGGTTTTGTTGCTAACTCAGCTTTGGTTAGGACTCGCCTCTCCTGAGCTCAGCTGCCCTCATCACTGGCCCTGCTCGGTAAGGACTTACGGGGGAGAGAAATGACACTAGCTATAGGATCCCAGGCAAGTTACTCAACCTCTATGTAAGTTTCCTTGTCTAAAAGGGAGAATCACTAAAAATTTCCATTTTGGGGGGGTCTACAAAAATTAAATGAGGTGCTGGGGGCATAGTCCAGTGGTTAAAGCACTTGGCTATCACATACAAGGCCCTGGGTTCAATTCCCTAGCACTACATAAAAATGAGTGAGGTGTGTGGGCACACAACTGTAATTCCAGCTCTCTGAAGGCTTAGGCAGGAGGATTGCCATGAATTCAGGGCTAGCCTGGACTACACAGTGAGTTCAGGACCAGACTGGACTACAGAGAAACACCCTGTCTCAAAAAATAAAAGTAAGGGCGATTTAAAGTATTCATAGATTAGATACATATATTCTATTTTTTAAAAAAATAGTGGGGTTGGTGCCATAGCTCAGCAGTTCAAGTGCTTGCCTACCAAGCAGAAGGCCTTGTGTTCAATTCCCCAAGACCATATAAGTCAAGTGTGGAGGTACACACCTGTAAACCCAGCACTCAGGAGGCTGAGGCAGGAGGACTGCTGTGAGGTCAAGGCCAGCCTAGACTACAATAGTGAGTTCAGGACCAGGCTGGACTACAGAGTAAGATGCTTTTTCAAAAAAGAAAAAAAAAAGTAAAAAAAAAAAAAACTTTTTGTGGTACTGGGAATTTAACCCAGGTCATTTGCACTGAGCTACATCCCCAGTCCCCTTTTAAAATTATTTTGTATGTTTTATTTTGAGACAAGGTCTTGCTGTATCTCTGAGTGGCTCAAGCTAGGCTTGAACTTGCAAATCTCCTGCCTCAGCCTCCTAGAGTGGTGAGATTACTGGCAGGATCATCACACCCACCGTGCTATGCCACTTTATATAAGGGACTTGAGCATCCAAGGATTTCGATATCAGTGAGGGGTCTTGAAACCAATCTCCTGTGAATACTGAGGGATGGCTAGGCCTCATCTTGGAGCTCCACCCTGGAAAATGGTAGAGGAAGTGATAAAGAAAAGAGGCAGAAAGTGGACTTCAAGGTAAATTTGGTAGCTCTGTGGTTTTAAGTTTTTTACTTATTCTTACCATTTCTCTACTCTTGACTGCCTGTGTGACCTCAAGTGTGACAATGAAGCACAGATCTGAGTCTGGCCACCACACATGCTCCATCTCGTGCGTGCTGTTCCCTCCACCCAGAATGTTCTTTTATGCAGACAGCCTCATGCCTTGCTGCTCCACCTACTTTAAGCCTAGGCGCAAAAGCAGCCTTTACCAGGACCTTCCTTGGCCACCCTGCACTTCCAGAACTTCCTATCCTCCTTTATTCTTCCCCAGGCATTTAGTGAAAGACATTGCTCATTTATCTCCAGAATGGAAGTCCAAAAGGAAGACAGGAACTTTTATCTGCTCTATTAACTTCAGTATCTCTACTCCTTAGAACAATGCCTAGCACACAATAAGAGGTCAAGTAAAAAGAATTCTAGGGTCTGGGAGTGTAGCTTAGAGGTGTAAGTGAGATTTTGAGTTCCATCCCTAGCACCTCAAAAAAAATATCTGGTAAGTGAATGAACTTGCCTTCAAAGTCTACTTGGAGTGTAGACTGTCTCAGCCAGGAACTGGGGGTGTGGATTCTAATCTGACCATTTCTGGGCATTCCCATTTGCCCAATACCCGTTCAGGGACTTTACACGCATCGCCTCATATGATCACATCCTCACAATGGCCACCCACCGTAGGTATTTATATTCCCTCAGTTTTACAGAAGAGGAAACTGAGGCTCGGAAAAGGATGTAACTTGCTCAAGGTCACACAGCTGGTAAATAACAGAGTTATGACTTGAATCCAGGTCTGGCTGATCCCAGATACTAAATCTTTTCCTCTGCTATACTGCTGGATCTTGCCCTGAAGGGGCCTATGGTAGGCCAGCCGGTTACATAAATCACCACACAAAGTCTCACGTGCTAAGAGCTAAATGTGTCATGTCTGACTCCACCCTTTCCCTGGCTCCCAAATCTAGCAGTCACCAAGTCTGGCAGGAACTACAGCAGAGCTTGGGAATGGCTCTGGATGCCTTCCCCTTAACCTTCATCCAGGCCTCAAACTAGCTCAGGTCCTTGTTAACACTCACGATGTCCAGGGCCATGACCTCCCAGCTATCCGCCTGCCACTAGGCTTAACTCTTCCATCAAAATGTCCTCCCGTGAGGGAAAGGGGACACTGGGGTAGGGAAGGGAAGTAAAAATGACCATGATGCAATAGGTACACGCAACAATTCCTAATGTTGAATGTAATTATTATGTATCACAAATACATAATAAAAAGAATAATTTCAGGGGGAAAAATCCCAGAAAACAAATTTCCCCCACTGTCTCTAAGCATTTGTCTTTGCCTCAAAAACTGTTCCTGGTCCCCAACACTCCAGAATAAAGTATAGATTCCTCCACCAAGCACTAAAGGCTCTGGTCTCACTCCAATCTCACTTTAATGTTACCATATTACTTTCTCTTCAAAAACCTGTGAGCAGGGCTGGAGGAATAGCTAAGTGTTTAGAGCACTTGCCTAGCAAGCCTGAGGCCTTGAGTTTGAGTCCCCAACACCATATAAGCCAGGCATAGTGGCTGATGCCTATAATGCCAGTACTGGGGAGGCTGAGGCAAAAGTTCGAGACAAGCCTGGGCTATGCAGTGAGTTCAAGACCAGCCTGGACTACAGAGCAAAATCCTGTATCAAAAGCAAAGCAAAACAAACACCTGTGGGATCTCCAGTATCCACATGTCCCACCTCTATGCCTTCACCCCTGCTAGTTCTGCCAGCCATACCCTTGCCCCCATCAAAAATGTTAAGATCTAACTCGAAAGCCACCTCCTTCTTGACCCGCCCCCCAAACCCACAGGACAAAGATGCAGCTCCTTTTTCTGACTCATAAACATTCTACACCCCTATGGCCAGTACCTGCATAATGCAGCAGCAGAGATTAGGTTCTGTGCTCTGGGATGGAACTCCTGAGCACTGCCTAAGGACATCAGCCTTCCAAAAAGGACTGGTGAGATGCTGAATTCTGCACGAATTGGAGAGAGAGACAGAGAGAGAAAGAGAGGGACAAGGAAGGGAGAGAAGATAAGACAGTCGGAGAGGAGAGGGATAAAGAAGACTCACAAGAACTACATTATGCCTCACAAAGGTGGTAGAGGAGCAGAGGGGAGCCTGACCGCCTGGGATCAAGCCCAGCTTTACCTTTCACTAGCTAAGTGACTCTGAGCAATTAACTCCGTTGGGCCTCAGTGACCTCACTTGAAAAAAGGATGTAATCTGAGTGCCCACTATGAGGACTAGATGGGCGATGGGACACAAAAGCATTGAGACCAGCGCCTGGTACGCAGTCAGTATTTATGGCTACTGCTATTAGTAAAGTCCAGAGCAGGGGATTCCCAGTGCTGGCAGAGGACTACCAGGAGCTGGCACATGAATAACTCCCAAACTGTAGCTACTCTCCAGGTCTATGTCCCGCGCACTGGCAGAAGATAGGTAGGGCAGGTAATTCGCTCCACTTCGTAGATGTATAACTGAGGCTCACTTCAGCAGAGTGCCGGTGAGGATGTCACAGAGCAGCCAGAACCTCAGTTCCTGTCATGCGCCTGTCCTGCTGGCCTTACACAGTAGACAGCACCCCACCTCCTTGCTGGAGGATCCAGATACAACACTCTCCCACCATATATATATGATACATGCCCTCCCACAGGCCAGGTGTGTGCGGCACGCAATGTCCTGCACGCTCACCTCAGCACGCACGCATGTGCATACACATGCCCCTACAGAAAAGGCCCAGGCTGTAAAGGTGAGGAAAACCTGTTCTAAGGAATCTGCCTGGTGAGCAAATTCCATCCAAGGTCCTTCCACTGTCACCGGAGTGGGCCCCAGTATGTGTCACAGATACCCGCAAGGCGGGCAGAGGAAGGGAAAGGAAAAAACAGGAGGCGGAGAATAAAAACTTCATGTTTCTTTTTTCCATTTTAATGACAAAAGTCATCCCAGGCTTTTACATAAACACAGTCAAGGAGCCACTCTGTCTAAGCTCACTTCCCTTGTAGGCGCCAGGACTCTCCTCCCAATGACCCTGACACATGGGTGAGGAGCAAGCACACGGACCCTGCAAAGAGGAGCTGCGCCATCCCCGACAACACCCCCGCCGCCCGCTGCCCTTGCCTTGCCCCATATTTATCTCTCTGCCTTCCCTTAACACCCCCTCAGCAGCCCCACACAGCCACCGGCCCACATGGTCAGTAAGCACACGCAGAAGTCCTGTGGCTGGTCTCCCCGGCCTGAGGCTCACGTTGCCCTTGTCACGCCATCTCCCTCCCCACAAGTGTTTTCTGACACGCTCGCCTCCCAGCCCAACAGACGGGATAGGCTCCCACAAACAACGTCACAAAAGAATCCCTTGGAGAACACTGCAAACACACAACCATTCCCTTGCTCAGCTGACCATGTTTCCACAAACACAACTTGCGTACCCCATTCAGGGCCCCTTACAGAGGTGCCAGGGACACATTCTGGGCCTTCTCAGTCCCCTTGTGATAGGTAGGATCTCAGTTTTAGACAAGCAGTACCCATGCAACTCGCTCATCACAAATACACAAGCCCATCTATTGGCCTGTCCTTGCCACAAGTGACCACACCTCACCTCATCAGGGTCCCAGAAATAGGACCCAGATGTGCTACCTTTTGACTCACGCGTCCGCAACTGCCCCCTCCAAATGGACACACACGTTCTGCCTTCTGGAGTCCTCCACAACGTTACACCACATCAACTATGCAAAAAACAATTGCTCATAAACAGTTCATATGTGCAACCCGAGACATATTTGCAGTAAAACACACGCTGGTAGAAAACGTACACACAAGACCACAGGAAACAAACTCCGCACTCAACGTATCGTGACCTGCTTAGAATGCCCATCTGTCACCCAAAGCCACAGGGCCACATCTTGTAATTCTGCCCCACAACACTGGACACCCCTCCTGGCTATGTCTGTGGCCCAGGGAAGGCCCTACCTAGACTCCGGCTGCCAGACGGCAAACAGTGGTGCCCCAAGAGCAGTTTACCTTGCCCCACAACACGGCAAGAGACACAACGTCCCAGACTCACAGCCACAACCCTGCCGCGACGACGCGGCGGTTCCGGAGCTCTGGCTCGCATTGCGCACCCCGCGCACCCCAACTCTGGGGCGCTCGGTGGCTCACCCCTCCCCCCTCTCCGCCTGGCTCCTACGCCATCGCCCTCCTAGCAGCCCGCAGCGCTTGCCCGGGCTCACACCCGCCCCACCCCACCCCCAACCTGCCCCACAGGGAGAGGGGGCATTAGGCTGCAGAATTAACCCTTAAAAGAGGGAGTGAGCGCGAGCCTTCCCACGACTCCGGGCGGTCGGTGCCCCCGTCACCGCTTCTCGGACGCCATACCAGGGCCCCCTTCACCGCCCCCCAGCGCCGTGCGCGCCCGGGGGCGGGGCCAGGCTCAGCCCCCGACCCCGTGGCCCCCAGGTCAAGCCCAAGGAGGAGCGGTGGCTGTGCGGGGTGCGGCAGGGCCCCCCACCTTCCCCCGGCGCCGGGCAGCAGGGAGGGGGCCTGGCAGTTGGCCCCGGTCCGCCCTGGCCCTGCCCGGTTCGCCCCGGGGCCCACCTGACTGCGATGGCGTCGCGTCCGCCAGGCCCGGCTCATCACCGTGGCCAACCCCGGCCGCTCCGGTTTCACCCGCCTCCAGCTCCGGCTCCGGCTCCGGTCCCGGCCCCCCCAGCGCCCGGCCCCGGCCTGGCCCCGCCGCTGCCGCCGCCGCCGCTGACATCATCGGC
>PVKB01001729.1:204605-331533 GCA_004027205.1 Ctenodactylus gundi | reverse complement strand
AGAGGGGACTCCCTAATACCCCTTCACTGCACTGCACTCCCTGTGCACGCCCTTCAGCCAGCGGTGCACATCACCTAAGATAACACACACTACCGGGGCCAGATGCAGCAGCCACACAACATGGCAGATCCACAGCCCGGCCCAGAGGGACCCACAGACCCAGGGTCAGCACACTAGCAGAGCAGTTCTGCACGCGCGGGCGCGCCTGCACACACACACACACACACACACACACACACACACACCCTCCCTCCCCTGGAATGTGCAGGGACACCGCAAGGCCATGGGCAGGGAAGGCCCCAGCTCTACAGAACATAGCACAGGCGCACATCCGTGACCACCAGTGCAGGGGAACAGGCAGCTAGGTACTTTGCCTTTACCAGTGGAAATACCCATATCTACACAATCGTGCAGAAATGCAGAAGCCTTGCTGTGGGCCTTCTAAGATAGTACCAGCAACACATCAGGTGGAAATACACAGAAGAAAAACATTCCTGAAACTCCGGAGGGACAATCCATGGACTCCTCCCTGGTGTTGGAAAAAACCTCAGGAGACAGAGAAGACAGTCCTCAGAGTTCCTCTCCCAAAAACCTCTGTAAAACAATGCAAGACATAAACAAGCAAATTTAAAGCCAATAACATCTCATCACAGAGCTAGCCATAAACAAAAAAGAAAAAAAAAGGGCAGACTTTTGAGTCCTGGCGATAAAGTCATAAAACAAGCAGAGCTGGAAGTATTGAGAAAATGGCCCCACACAAAGTTCCAGGGAAGAACCCCACCCCCTTTCCAGCTAGGTCACAATGGCTGGAGCACTGAGGGACTCAGGTACTCTGACCCAGGAAAGGGAGTCCATGGAAAGATGGTGAGTATGGGGCTGGGGACATGACCAGCACAACAGTTCACTCCTGGTCATTGGAGTCGCTGCTGTCCCCTCAAACGTTGTTTCCTTGTTTCCTTTATAGACATGCAAGGCCCACATTGTACCATCTCATCAAGCTTTCTGGCCCTTTCTGTTTCCCATGGGTTTCTGTACTGTCCCAAGAACCCCAGACACACATCCTAGCACTCACTGTGCCCACGTCCTCTGGGCTATGGCTGCCCTCATGCCCAGGCTCCTTTCTCCCTAACAGGCTGATAGTCACCTCTACTTCAACATAGCTGACTTGACCCAGCCGTCACCACCCTCTACTCCACCCAGCCTCCCCGCAAGCCAGCGCTGCCGGCTCTCAGATGCTACTAAGGGCCTGCTGGTGGCCCTGCTGGGTGGGGGCCTGCCTGCTGGACTTGTCGGGGCCCTGCTCCGCATGGCTTACCGGGCTTCCCACTTGCCCTCACTGGAGCTGCTCACCTTCCGATGCCTCTTCCATCTCCCCATTGGCGTGCTGCTTAAGCTGCATGGTGACCCGCTGCTGGGACCTCCCGAAGTCCGAGGCCGAGCCTGCCTCCATGCCTTGCTCCATGTCCTCAGCATCGGATGTGCCTACAGTGCATTCCAGATGGTGCCCGCCGGCAATGCTGCCACTGTGCGGAAAGGTTCTTCAACTCTGTGCTCTGCCCTGCTTGCCCTCTGCCTTGAGAGCCAAAGTCTCAGTGGCTATGACTGGTGTGGCCTGTTGGGCAGCACACTGGGACTGATCATCATTGTGGTACCTGGACTAGGAATGCTGAAGGAGGGGACCACGGGCCTCAGTATAGCCATAGGCTATGTGCTGGCTTTCCTAGGAGGCCTGGCTCTGTCGCTGGGGCTTCTGGTCTACCGTTCCCTGAATTTCCCCTCCCGTATACCCACGGTGGTCTTCCTATTCAGTTTGATGGGGCTAATGGTCTCTGTGCCAGGACTCTTTGTGTTGCAGAGGCCCGTACTACCCAAAGACCCACTGACTTGGAGCTGCATGGGAGCAGTGGGGATTCTTGCCTTAGCTTCCTTTGTGTGTGTGAGCTACGCAGTCACCAAGGCCCATCCTGCCCTGGTTTGTGCCGTTCTACACTCTGAGGTGGTGGTGGCCCTGATGCTGCAGTATTATGTGCTTTCTGAGACTGTGGCACCTTCTGACATCGTGGGGGCAGGGGTTATATTGGGTAGCATTGCAATCATCACAGCCCAAAACCTCAGGTGTGAGAGGGAAGGGCAAGTGGAGGAGTGAGATCGAACTCGAGAGAGAGGGTTGGGGGCAGGGATAAATAAAAAGAAAGACCAAATACAAACATGGCAGAATCAATGTTGCCAAAAAACTGGTGTGCGAGTGAAACTCTGCTTGGACTCAAGGGAGACCTGGAACTCTGAGAGACAGTCGGAAGACCTGGAACAAGGGGCAAGGTCTCGGGTTCAAGGGGCTGAGGCTACCGTGGGCCACAGGGAGGGAGGGTTTCCCTTGGCAGCACAGAGAAGAGCACTGGGGCTGGAGTGTGTCAACACCGGCAGGGTTAGCGCAAACAGACAGCGGCAGCAGCTGCACTGGGGGAGGGGAATGTGCCTTTTTCTCCTGGGCGAAGATTTCCTTTCCTCGTGGTTCTGCTCCCCGTCTTGGGGTGATGACGTAGCACTGACATCAAACAAGGATCACTCTGAAGGCGGCTGTGCAGCTGGTGTCATCTCTGCTTTGGTAGAAGAGTGGGGAGTCCTACGCTGCTCTTACTGGAAAATCCTTTGGGATCCCCCCTCCCCCGTGTTATTTACGAAAAATTCTAGAATGTGTAATTTTTCCAAATGTTTATATTCTGTGACCCCCAAATCCTCCAAGACTTTCGTGTTCCGTCCGCCCCACGGCTAATCTGCTTTTCCCAGATTGTCGCGGTCTCATGATCTCTCCCGGACACTGGCCTGCCTCCCTTCGGAGCAGGCTTCCCAACTGAGGCCTCTTCGAAAGAGCCATGCTGGCGATCCAGGACTAAGGCTAGGTACAAAGCTTCATTAGACACCACGAGATGCTCACTCATTCCTGGAGATTCCTGGACTAATAGTGGCTACTTCCGGACAAATAATTAGACTCGCCATCTTGATCTGTTCATACATATTCAGCGCCGAGACTGCATATTCATGACCAAGGGCGGCCTCAGCGCTCTCCCCGGGAACCCACTGGGGAGGATCCAAGCGGCCCCGCCTCCGTGGCTGACTCGCAGAACAGACCATTTTCCAGCCGGGGAGGGGGACATTAGTAAGACTTTTGAGGAAGATGAAATCGTACTCCAAAGTAGAACAAAAGAGGCCTGATTTTATCTCCCGTCTCCAAACGTTCATTACAGTTGAAAAGGGGGCCGCAAGTGGAGGCGGCAGAATTAGAGAAATTCCCTTCCCCTTGTCATTTCAAAAGGTCACCCAACCAGGGAGTGAGGGAAGGATCAACTACTCCAGCGCGCGCTCCGTGCGGGCCGGCGCAGGCGGCCCCGTAGCGCAAGGGAGGGCGGGAAAGGAAGGGGCGGGGACCAGGGGCGAATCTATAAAAGGCGTCATTCAGCCTGCTCGCTCCTCAGAAGCGCCGAGAGCGCGACCGGGACGGTTGGAGAAGAAGGTGGCTCCCGGAAGGGGGAGAGACAAACTGCCGTAACCTCTGCCGTCCAGGAGCCCGGTTACTTATTTATTCGTTACCCTTTTTCTTCTCCCTCCCCCCGAAACCTTTTCCTTTCCCCCTCTCTTTATTTTGTTTTGTTTTGGGAGCCGAAAAAATCTCCGGAAGGGAGAACAGGGTTCTTTTCGCTCCTTTCGTTTCCCCGCCTCCTTCCCTCCCCCACCTTTCCCTCCTCTGGCTTTTTCCTGCCAGCTCGGGGAGGTCCTTCTCGGTGGCCGCCCCGACGGGATCTGAGCACCTAGGCGGAGGCGGCGCAGGCTTTTTGTAGCGAGGTTTGCGCCTGCGCAGCTCGCCTGCCTCTGCCATGTACGGAGGTGGCCCCCCCTCCGGGGACAGCGCATGCCCGCTGCGCACCATCAAGAGAGTTCAGTTCGGAGTCCTGAGTCCGGATGAGTTGGTAAGCTCTGCCCTGCCCCTCCTCCTCTCTCCCTCGTGAGCGGGCGGGGCCTGCCGGTGGCTGCGGAAACTTGGCGCTTCTCGCTGCCTACCGGTGACCTGCCGACAGGTGACTGGCAGGGAAGATGCGGCGCCAAGTGGGGTCAAGCCTCAGGGCTCTCCGAATTAAATTCTGCAAGGATTTTAATCAACTTTAGCGCTGTGTTCGAGATGGAGGTTGGCTAGAAAGAATTACCGACATTCTGATCTTATTACCTATGTTAGGAGACAAACGTATAATGTGTTTGCAAATTTTTATAGGAAGCCGTATCCCAGTTCCCCCTCCTCTCTTCCACAAGATTTAATTAAACACTTGGTATGTGACAGGCACAACAGAACCTAGGTGCACACAGATGGACAAAATGGTGACCCAGTCTTGTAAAGCATATTCTGTGGTTGGGACAGAGGAAACAGACCATAAACATATGAATAAATAAACAAGATAATTCAGTGAAGTGTCAGAGTACTATGGGAAATCACTAAAGTGGGGCTACTTTAGTTGAAATAATGTCAGTTTGTGGGAAAGCCTGTATGAGAAGGTGACATTACCTTAGTGATGAAAAGCAGCCAGGGACTAGTGGGGACTGGTGCCAGAAGCAGAAGCTCTTCATAGAAGTGAATTAAGACAAAATTTATGACGATCTGAAATGAGCCAAGCATTATTATACATGCAAGAAAAGTGAGACAGATTTCATTACATAAAAATTAAGAGCCAGGGGGACTGGAGGAATGGCTCAGTGGTTAAAAGTCAAGTGCTAAATCAGTTCCCCACCAGCATGAAAGTCAGGCGTGGTGGCACACACCTGTAATCCCAGCCCTCAGGAGGCTGAGACAGGATTGCTGTGAGTTAAAGACGAGCCTGGGCTCCATAGTGAGGTCAGGACCAGACTGGGCTACAAAGTGATACCCTATCTCAAAAAAAAAAAAGTCAACTAAGCTTGGTGACACAGGCCTGTAACCCCTCTATACTGGAAGACCAAGGCAGGATTGCAAGTTCCAAGCCAGCCTAAACAACTTAGTGATGCTCGTCTCAAAATCAGAAATACTAATGGGCTGGGGATACAGCTTTGTATTAAGGTGTTGGGCTTGGTCCCCAGTACGACACACACACAGTTACACACAAAAATGCCCACTTGTGTTTATTAAAGGAACTATGGATAAAGCTAAAAAAATTTGATCAGGAAACAAGATTTGCGACATGATGGACATGGTTTAGATGTATTAATACATATATAAGGTCACTTAGAAACCAGCGTACTAGAAAGTGGATATGGGTAAAGGATATGAATAGGCAGGCATTTCACATACATAGTAGTACAAATGGGTGCTGTGTACATGCTTGTGTACCCAGCTGCACAGGAGGCTGAGGCAGGAGGATCACAAGTTTGAGGCCGTCCTTGACAAATATAGTGAGATCCTGTCTCAGTGGGGGAAAAGAAAGGGAGTATAGCTCAGTGCTCACTGAGTTCAGTTGCGAGAGAGAGAAAGTTTTTTCTTGATCTGGTTTTCCTGTTCTGAGAACAACTGTGGAAAGTTTGCATGCTTATATGTCGTTCATAGAAGACTAAATTGATAAAATCCTTTTGGAGGACAGTATAGTTTTAACAGCTCCTTAATATGTATATCTGTTGACTCAGCATTACTACTTTATTTTTTTTGCAACAGGTCTTGGTTTGTAGGTCAGGCTGGTCCTGAACTCCCTATAGAGCTCAGGCTGGCCACCCAAATGCTAAGATTACAGGTGTGCACCACCACAACTGTGTTATGTGGTGCTGGGGAATCAACCTAGGGTCTTGTGTGTGCTAGACAAATTTTCTAATCACTGTGCTATTCAACCAGTCCTCTTTCTTTTTCAGGACAGAGTCTTGCTCTGTAGTACAGTACAGGCCAGTCCTGAAATCACTATGTATGTGGACCAGGCTGGCTTTGAACTCAAGGCAATCCTCCTGTCTTAGCCTCCCCAGTGCTAGGATTACAGGAGTGTGCCACCATATCTGATATATGTGGTGCTGGGGAGTTGAACTCACGGCCTTATGTTTGCTAGGTAAGCACTTTAACCACTGAATTATGCCCTAAACCCATATTTATTTATTTTTAATTTTGAAACAGAGTCTAAATTGCCAAGGCTGGCCTCTGACTTAAAGTTCTTTCTTAACTGCCCAGCGTTGGGATTACAGGCATGTAACATAATAGCTGGTTAATAAAAAATTTAACCTCTTTTCCAGGTACCCATTGCTAGGCCTGGTAGCACAGGCCTATAATCCCAGCACGCAGAAGGCATTTATAGATTCAGGCCCAGCTTGGGTAATTTGGTGAGATTCTGTCTTGAAATCAAAAATCAAAAGTAGGCTGGGGATGTAGCTCAGTGCAAAGGCCTTGAGCTGGATTCCCAGTAAAACACACGTGCAAATACATGCACACACTGTGTACCTTCACATTTAAACCTCTCACATAACCCTTCTCCCTGCTTGATTTAGTAAATGGTGTCTTCATTTATCCAGTTGCTCATGCCCAAAGCTAAAGCCAGTTTTGAATCTTCTCTTTTCATACAGTTTCCACTTAGTCTGTCTTCCAGTCTGTTCCTTCGAGGTGTTTGTAAACTCAGCGTTTGTGACCATGCTCCACCTCGTTGCCATCTTTCCCATTGACTGCTTCAGTAGTTTCAGCCCCGAGGTGGTCTTCCTGCAGTTTACAGAACAGCTAGAACAGGCAAGGGAAGTATTTTTATTGTATTCTTTCCCTCCATGCAATCTATTTCAGAGGACCCAAACTCCACTCCTTAATCTGGGCTACAAGGTCCTGAATTATCTGCGCTTTACTTGGCTCTCCATCTCTTTACCATTATCCTCTGTGCTTTGTTTTTGTTTTTGTTTTTGTTTTGTTTTGTTTTTTTAAAGCAGGGTTTCCCTGTAGTCCAGGCTGGTCCTGAACTCACTATGGAGTGCCGGTCGGTCTCAAACTCACAGCAGTCCTCCTGCCTCAGTCTCCTGTGTGCTGGGATTGTAGGCCTGTGCCACCATGTTTGGTTTATGTGGTGCTGGGGAATCGAATTCAAGTCCTTGCCTTTGCTAGGCGATGCTCTAACAGCTGTGCTATTTCTCCAGCCCCCTCCTTTTTCTTTTCTTTTAGTACTGGGGGTGCAGACTAGGGTCTCTGCATTGAGTTCTTACCCTATCCCATTTTGTGATGAGTCGTGGGCTCATTTTGATAACAGGGTCCCACTAGGTCACTGGCTCCAACTTGAGATCCTCTTACCTCAGCTTCCCAAGAGTGCTGGGATAGCACAGGCCTGTCTTGCTGTGTGCTTTTCTTTACCCACCCTGGCCTGCTTGTACCTTGACATTGCAAGTTCATTTCTGCCCCAGGGATTTTATGTTTGTTGGAGCTACGTTGCCTTGTCTTCCACATGCTTATTCCTTTTTTGCCGTGTTCAGATGTCACAGCCTTAAGAGCCCTGATCATCCTATTCATGTAGCATTCTCTAACCCTTGCCTTGGATTTTATTTTCCTTCATAGTCTGCCTCTCTTGAAATAATTTTTGTTTCATGCTCACTTCATAGAATGTTTTTATTCTTTTCTATTCACTCTGCATCTCAGTAGTACCTATCACATAAGAGACACATAGTAAAAATTAGTTGGGTAAATGAGTGAGTGTGCAAAGATAGATTTGGAAGGATATTTACTTTTAGAGACAAGGTTTCATTCTGTAGACCAAACTGGTTCCTAACTCATTATGTGCCCAAGCTGGCCTCAAACACATGGCAATCCTCCTGTCTCAAAAAAAAAAAAAAAAAGATAATTATAGGGGCTGTAGCAATAGCACAGCCTGTAGAGTGGTTGGCAAAGCCCTGGGTTCGATTCCCCAGCACCACATAAGCCAGGTGTGGTGGTGCATGTTTGTGATCCCAGCATTTGAGAGCCTGAGACAGGATAATTGCCAAGAGTTTGAGGCCAGCCTGAACTATATAGCGAGTGAACTATGCAGTGAAGGGGCTAGCGGAATAGCATAGTAGTAAAGCACTTGCCTAGTAAAGCACTTGCCTAGCATGTGCAGGACCTGGGTTTGATTCCCCAACATCACATAGGCTGGGTGTGGTGTTACATGCCCATAGTTGTAGCACTTGGCTTGGATGGCTGAGGGAAGAGTGCCCTGTGTTTGAGGCCAGCCCGGGCTACCTAGTGAATTCAGGGCTAGCTGGGACTGTACCTCAAGACCTTGTCTCAAAAAAAAAAAAAAAATTGGGGGAGCTGGAGGAATTGATTCCCCAGCACCACATAAAGCTGGATGTGGTGGCACATGTTTGTAGGTCTAGCACTCATGAGGCTGAGGCAGGTGATTGTTCTGAGTCCAAGGCCAACCTGGGCTACAGAGTGAGGCCCTGTTTCAAAAAAAAAAAAAAAGAAAGAAAAAAAATTTTTGAGAGGAGCACAGGTACCCTATGAACTGTTATTTCCAGGTACTTCGTTTCAACATTAGGTGGCGCTAAATCTCTTTGAACAGATATGTTCATGAAGCTAGATTATTTATTTATTTGTTGGTGTTGAGGACTGAAACCCAGGGCCTTCACAAAACCCAGGGCCCTCACGCTTGTTTCCTAGGTGGGAGAACTCTGTCGGTGAGCTAAGTCCCCAGCCCCGAAGTTAGATTTTTAGAAGTTGATTAGGGCAGTCAAAAATCAGAGACTGGAGATACAAGGATTGCAAGTTCAAGACCAACCCAGGTAACTTCACAAGACCCTTTCTCAAAATTAAAAGTAACAAATGAGCTGGGGATGTAGTTCAGTGTGAAAGCCCCAGCTCTATCCTTAGTATCACAAAAAAAAAAAAAAAAAAAAAATCACTAGAGCAAGAAATGAAGGTGGTGCTGCCCAGTCTGATTCCAAGGGTTACCACATCGTGCAGTACCTGATAGGTACCATAGGTTCCAAATTTGTGAAATTATGTCACTTGAGAAATAAAAATATTTTTACCTTCATATTTTTCAACTTCTGCATATTATTTCTTTAAAAATCAGTAGTAAGTTGCTAGGAAATAAATGCAAAGGTTGGAACTGTATTCATACAACTTCACAGAGGTTATCTCACGTATAGACTTACAGGGGACTCATATCATGATTTGTATTTTATAGTGTGACCAGTTTTGAAGGAATAACAGATGCTTCCACTTTGGAAGGGAGGATGGGTAGTGATGGTATGGGTTTCTTGTGGAACAGCTAATGTGTAATGCTTACAATGTTCTCCAAAGAAGTGTGCTATGAGTTTCGAGTAGGCTTTTAAGATACAGCTGGTGTCTTTGTTGTTAAAAAAAAAAAAAAAAAAGGAGTTTGGATGTTTCTGGCCTAGGATAGGAAGGAAGGAGGATGAGTGCGATTGAACCTAGGGCCTCATGTGTCCATGTTATATCCCCGGCCAGTAAAGAGTGATGATTCTTTTTTAGTTTTATTTTATTTATTTATTTACTTATTTTGAGACAGAGTCTCGTTTTGTATCCCAGGCTGCTCCTTGAACTCATGGCAGTCCTGCCTCAGCCTCCCTGAGTGCTGGAATTACAGGCATGCACCACCATACCCAGCTTAATGTCTCTTTATGAGACATTGAGCTCAGGACATTGTGCTTGCAGGCAAGCACTTTTAACCATGTGCCACTCCTCCAGCCCTCTTTTTTAGTTTTAATACTTTAGTTTTTATTGGTGTGGGAGCTTGAACCCAAGGTCTTCCCCAGACTTTTTTTTTTTTTTAAGTTGCCCAGGATTTGAACTTGCAGTCTTACTGCCTCAAACTTCGTTCCATTCTGAGATTCTAGGCTGTACCACCAGGACCAACTGAGGCATTTTCTGTGTACATGACAAATAATTACTGAGCCCCTCCCATATGCTGGTAACTGTGCTAGAGACTGAAGATCCAAAGATGAAATAGGCTGGAGGAATAACACAGTGGTAAAAGTGCTCGCCTAGGGGCTGAAGGAATGGCTCAGCAGTTAAAGTACTTGCCTAGCAAGCACTAAGTCAGGTATTAAGTACCAGAGTTCAGTTCTCTCTAGCACCACATAAATCTGGTGGCACATGCCTATAATCCCAGCACTTTGGAGCCTGAGGCAGGAGGAGGGAGGACTGTTGTGAGTCCATGGCTAACCTGGGCTACATATTAAGTTCAGGAGAGAGAGAGAGAGAGAGAGAGAGAGAGAGAGAGAGAGAGAGAGAGATCATGTTTATGTTCCAGGATTATAGTCCAATGGGATTGACAAGGGGTATTAGGTAAGTAGTTAAAAATTATGCTCAGAGGGGGTGGGGGAATAGCTCATTGGTTAAATTACTTGCCTAAAGAGGAGACATCTGAGGTACATCTGAGGTTGGTCTTAGGAATAAATTTAAGTTTACTTGAAAGAGAGCATATTAAGCCAAAGGATTATCACTAGGTAACCCTGTGTGGCCTCAGAAAGACCCTGCCTCAGCTTCCTGTTACTGGGATTACAGATGTGCACAAGCATACCTGGCTTATGTGACACTGAAGAATCAACCCAAGGCCTTGTGCTTGTTAGACATGGACTCTCATCTGGTGCAGTTGGAGTATAAATAGGGAGAAGTGGGCGAATACGGTACCAAATAAATCTGTAAAAGTAAACCATGGGGTTGGAGGAATGGCATAACAGGTAAAGCACTTGCCTAGCAAATATAAGGCCCTGAGTTTGATTCCCCAGCACTATATAAGCTGGGCATGGTGGTGCATGCCTGTAATCCCAGCAACTGAGAGGCCAAGGCAGGAAGATTACAGCAAGTCCAAGGCCAGCCTGGGCTCCATAGTGGATTCGGGACTAGCTGAAGCTACAGAGTGAAACCCTGCCTCAAAAAACAAAAAAAAAAAAAGTGAATTGAAGCCAAATTGTGAGGCATTTATTTTTTTCTCTTACCTGGAAGCAGTAGATTTCGTGATACAGGACATGGAACCCAGGACATTCCCATTGAACTACACCCAACCAATTCTTTGTGTTTGATACAAAGTCTCATTAAGTTTTCCAGGTTGGGCTTAAAAGTTGTAATTCTCCTGCCTCAGTCTCCCAGAGTGCTGGGAATACAGGCCTGTGTTGCCAGGCCTGGCTGCAATTTTTATTACCCTTTGTGGTTAAATCCTGTGGATGACAGTGACCTGGAATTAAACCCACAGGAATGTCTGGGGTACAAGTCCTAGAAGTAGGCAATTTCTCTAAGGCCAGTAGTCAAGCACATAATACTCTTACATCCACAAAGATAGGAGCTAGCTTTTTGACTTGAGATACTAAACTTGGTAATTCTAGAGGTCCCCCCCCCCCCATCCCTCATCTCAAGCTAAATATGGTTAGTTCTGTAACTGGTTTCGGGGTTTTCTCAGGGCTTGCTACAGAGCACCCAGCCATGAAGGCTGGAAACTAGAACTCTTGTTGTTACCCGGTCTTTGTTTTCTGCAGAAACGGATGTCTGTGACAGAGGGTGGTATCAAATATCCAGAGACGACTGAGGGAGGTCGCCCAAAGCTTGGAGGGCTAATGGATCCAAGGCAGGGTGTGATTGAGCGAACTGGCCGCTGCCAGACATGTGCAGGTAAGGGCTGGGGTGAGGGATCCTGAAGGAAAGAAGGAAACTCAGGCCTTTAAGAAAAATTGAGTGTTGGAGTAGGATCCTTGGAGACCTTGGGAGCTGTAAATTGTCAGGTGCATGTTCCTACAGGAAACATGACAGAGTGTCCTGGCCATTTTGGCCACATTGAGCTGGCCAAGCCTGTATTCCACGTGGGCTTCCTGGTGAAGACAATGAAGGTTTTGCGCTGTGTCTGCTTTTTTTGTTCTAAACTGCTTGTGGACTCTGTGAGTAGGGGACAGGCCCTGGCCTGGGAGGAGGGCTGTGGGAAACAGAATAGGAGAGCAGCCCCGACTGATCCTGCTTTGCTCCACCCAGAACAACCCAAAGATCAAGGATATCCTGGCCAAGTCCAAGGGGCAGCCCAAGAAGCGCCTCACACACGTCTATGACCTTTGCAAGGGCAAAAACATCTGCGAAGGCGGAGAGGAAATGGATAACAAGTTTGGTGTGGAGCAGCCTGAGGGCGATGAGGATCTGACAAAAGAGAAGGTGGCTGGGGCTGGTAGAGAACTTGGGGAAGGACGGGTCTGGAGGTGGATATAGACGGCTACAGGGAGGAGCAGGCTGCAGAAGAATTCGGAATTAGGAGAATAGAGAACAACTGGAAGGGAGGGCTAGCCTCGTGTGGTGAGAAATAGCCCAAGTCCGGGCCCTGACAACCCTTCTTTCTCGTTTGAAGGGCCATGGTGGCTGTGGGCGGTATCAGCCCCGTATCCGGCGCTCCGGCCTGGAGCTATATGCGGAGTGGAAGCACGTTAATGAGGATTCCCAGGAGAAGAAGATCCTGCTGAGTCCAGAGCGAGTGCATGAGATCTTCAAACGCATCTCGGATGAGGAATGTTTTGTGCTGGGCATGGAGCCCCGTTATGCCCGGCCCGAGTGGATGATCGTCACAGTGCTACCTGTGCCCCCTCTCTCCGTGCGGCCTGCTGTGGTGATGCAAGGCTCTGCCCGTAACCAGGTGAGCCTTCTAGAGCTCTGCCTTTGGAGAAGATGGTCGGGTATCTGAGGGAAGAAAGCCCTGTGGGGTTGCCATATGCGTAGGGGCAGGCACATCCAAGTTAGAAAATTGCTTTGCCACTTGCTACCTGTATGACCTTCAAATGGCCTTAATGTAGTTATAGGTCTTGAAGATTCCAACATATTTGTAAAGTGAGAGTGAGCAGACTAGCCTCTGCTTCCTTGGGTGTCGTCAGGAAGAGAGCTGTGCTGTGTTCCTGGCATGTGCATGCTGAGCACCCTGCCAGTGGTGGTTGGATTGAAACAGTCCTGACCTTCCATCACAGGATGACTTGACTCACAAACTTGCTGACATTGTGAAGATCAACAATCAGCTGCGACGGAATGAACAGAATGGTGCTGCAGCCCATGTGATTGCAGAGGATGTAAAGCTGCTCCAGTTCCATGTAGCCACCATGGTGGACAATGAGCTGCCCGGCTTGCCCCGTGTATGTCCCTACACTCCCTCTTTTGTGGGTGGGGGCCAGTATGAGGCCTCAACAGTCTGGAGGAGAACCCAGTACTGACAACTTGATCTCCCCATGTGTCTTTACAGGCCATGCAAAAGTCTGGCCGTCCCCTCAAGTCCCTGAAGCAGCGGTTAAAGGGCAAGGAAGGCCGGGTGCGGGGGAACCTGATGGGCAAGCGAGTGGACTTCTCAGCCCGTACTGTTATCACCCCCGACCCCAACCTGTCCATTGACCAAGTTGGCGTTCCCCGCTCCATTGCTGCCAACATGACCTTTGCAGAGATCGTTACCCCTTTCAACATTGACAGGTGTGCATCATTTTGAAAGCACTGTGCATAGTCGCTGGGGGAGTGGGCAACATGGCCTTGTTTGTGAGGCTTTGAGAACATAAGCAGTGTGCTTCCCCACATGGGTGGAGCTTTGAGTGAGGAGGGGCCTGCTGAAGTTGAGAAGTTTGGCTGTCATTTAGGACTTCGGGGTGAAGGTTGTGGCCAGTTTTTGGGGAGGCATTTTGGTGGGTCTTTTTTTCTAAGTTTTCGTCCTGGGAATTGAACCCAGTCCCCTGAGCATACCAGACAAGCACTCTGCCACTGAGCTACATCTTGGTCCTTTGGGGAAGCATTTTGTTCATTACATCTCTTTCCTTCTTAGGCTTCAAGAACTAGTGCGCAGGGGAAACAGCCAGTACCCCGGAGCCAAGTACATCATCCGAGACAATGGCGATCGCATTGACTTGCGTTTCCATCCCAAGCCCAGTGACCTTCACCTGCAAACCGGCTATAAGGCATGTAGCAGACTGGGCCTGTCTTAACCACTTGAGTGGGAAGTTTTCTGGAATGGCTGGCTGGTCTGTGTGTATGAAACTGTTCTATTCATCAGGATCCATATTTTTGTTAACTATCTTTTTTAAAGGATACTGCTGTCTCCTGTGTTCTTTTAAACTGCAGGCCACTGGTATTTGAAGTGGCAGGGGGAGCATATATGCAGCAGGGAAAAGGGGTCCACAGAGGAACAGCACAGAAAGCTTCGTTTTCATTATCTTGAATTTTACAGTATGTTCTCTTTCGGTGTATAAAGGGTCTAGGACCACTGTTGTTCTATTTTTAGAGTCATTTCCTTCACTAAGCCCTTGTTTGTACCTCACATCTAGGTGGAACGGCACATGTGTGACGGGGACATTGTTATCTTCAACCGGCAGCCAACCTTGCACAAAATGTCCATGATGGGGCATCGGGTCCGCATCCTCCCGTGGTCTACTTTCCGTTTGAATCTTAGGTCAGTTCCCTGGCTGAGGGAAGCAGGCTGGAATGGGAGCAGATCAGGCTGCTACTCAAGATTTCACTGAGACATATTCCCAATTTCAACTTCTTTTTCTCTTTGACTCCAGTGTGACAACTCCATATAATGCGGACTTTGATGGGGATGAAATGAACTTGCACCTGCCACAGTCTCTGGAGACACGAGCAGAGATCCAGGAGCTGGCCATGGTGCCGCGTATGATTGTCACCCCCCAGAGCAATCGACCTGTCATGGGCATCGTGCAGGACACACTCACAGCTGTGCGCAAATTCACCAAGAGAGATGTCTTCTTGGAGCGGGTGTGTAGTCCAAATGGAAATCTGAGGGGTGCTGGGGTGGTGAGGAAGAACTGTCATTTTTTTTCTGACTTGTTTACACTAATCTTTGTGTGAGGCTGCCTTTTCTGGTGAGGTGGAAGGAAAAAGGAGCAGGAAAGTTTAGAGGTCAAAAACTGTATCGCTTTAGCTCCTCATTTAATTTCATGTAATTCCAGGTACTATCTGTAAAATAAAGATGAAGGGAAAATAAATTGGCTCTCATTGAGGTTTTCTTAGCTAGGCCTGGTATACAGGTCTGTCATCCCAGTGCTGAAGGAGATTAAATCAGAAGAATCGCAAGTTAGGGCCCAATCTGGACAACTTAGTAACTTGTTATGACTTCTGACCCTGTCTCAAAATCAAAACTAAAAAACAGGCTGGGATGTAGCTCATGGTGAAGGTTTCCTCCTCAGTACAGGGTAGGGAAGAGAGGACATGCAAGCCTCTTTATTTTTACTTTCATTTGTTTTCTGATCAAAAGAAATTGTGCTCCTAAAACAGTTGTGCTTAGTGATAAAAAACAAAATACCAAGTCTATTATAATGAGTTTTTATATTTATTTATTTTTGAGACAGGATCTTGCTCTGTAGTCCAGGCTAGTCTATAATGAATTTTTCTTTCTTTCTTTCTTTCTTTCTTTCTTTCTTTCTTTCTTTCTTTTTTTTTTCTGAGACAGGATAGGCCAGGCTGTTCCTGTACTCACTGGTGTAGCCCAGGCTGGCCTTGGACTCACGGCAGTCGTCCTGCCTTAGTCTGCCCAGTACTGGGATTACAGGCATGTGCCATCACGCTCAGCTTTATGTAGTGCTAGGGAATTGAACTCAGGGCCTTGTGCTAACTGCTGTGTCATTCCTCCAGCCCCTGCAATGAATTTTCAACATTATATGATGAGTGTTTTAATTAAAAGTTTGGAAGTCCCTTTTGTCTTCAAAATCTGGCTTTTCTTTTTCCTTTGGTAGAGAAGCCTTCAAATGTTCTGAGTTGTGAAGCTTATGATCTGATTGTGTTTTTCTTCCTATTTGCACACAGGGTGAAGTGATGAACCTCCTAATGTTCCTCTCCACATGGGATGGGAAGGTCCCACAGCCAGCCATCCTCAAGCCCCGGCCTCTGTGGACAGGCAAGCAGATCTTCTCCCTCATCATACCTGGCCACATCAACTGTATCCGTACGCACAGCACCCATCCTGATGATGAGGACAGTGGCCCTTATAAACACATCTCCCCTGGGGACACCAAGGTAGAGTTGGCTTCTGAATATGTGACGACAGGATTTGGACGTGGAAACCCAAAAACAGGCATTGACTGGGTGCTTGTCCACAGGTGGTGGTGGAAAATGGGGAGCTGATCATGGGCATCCTGTGTAAGAAGTCTCTAGGCACCTCAGCTGGCTCCCTGGTCCACATCTCCTACCTGGAGATGGGTCATGACATCACTCGCCTTTTCTACTCCAATATTCAGACTGTCATTAACAACTGGCTCCTCATTGAGGGTAAGTCTTAATGGGCTCTTCTGTCACCTCTGTGTGAATCCTGTCACCCCACTTTGTTCGTGGTGGTGGTGGTGGTGGTACTAGGGATTAAGCCCTGGGCCTTCACACTGAGCTATATCCCCATCCATTTTTTTTTTTTTTTTTATGTTGAAAGAGAATCTTGCAAACTCACAAAGTTCTCTGGGCAGGGGTCAAACTTGCAATCCACCTGCCACAGCTGCCTAGTGTGGAGTGTGCCTGTGCCACTGTACCCAACTTAAATCCTGTGTTTTACTGTTATTTTCATATCCTTTTTCCTTCCTTCTTGGGTTTGGTGTTTTTTCTTTCTTGTTTAATTTTTATTTATTCATTTATTTTGAGATAGAGTCTTACTCTGTAGCCCAGACTGGCCTCAAACTCATGGCAACCCTCCTGCCGTAGACTCCTGGTTGCTTGGGTTATAGGAGTGCACTTCTGTGCCCAGCCATTTTTTTTAAAGTGGTGTTGGGGTGCTTCAGCATATGTGGCAAGTGCTTTAATCTGTTGGCTATGCCCCTAGCTCTTGGTGTTCTTTCATCTGCTCTCTTAACCACAGTTTCCTCTCATGTTTCCTGGAGTTCTATATCTGAATATCATTAATTTGAGTATCATTAAGTGTTTTTCTCTATCTCTAGGTCATACAATTGGTATTGGGGACTCCATTGCTGATTCTAAGACTTACCAAGACATTCAGAACACTATTAAGAAAGCCAAACAGGATGTGATAGAGGTAAAAGAGACATCTGGGTGGAGAAAATAAGAGGCTGTCAGGAATTGGAACTTAGATCAGCAAATAGGGGGCTGGAGGAATGGCACAGTGGTTAAAGCAGTTGAAGGCCGAGTTCAATCCCAGCACCACATAAGCTGAATGTGGTAACAAGTGAAGCAGTTGTAATGGGGTTAAAGGAAAGAGGAACAGAGCAAGAATTGCTGTCTTACTGAGAACCCTCGCTCTAGGTCATCGAGAAGGCTCATAATAATGAGCTTGAGCCCACCCCAGGGAACACACTGCGTCAGACGTTTGAGAATCAAGTGAATCGCATTCTCAATGACGCTCGAGACAAAACTGGCTCCTCTGCCCAGAAGTCCTTGTCTGAATATAACAACTTCAAGTCTATGGTGGTGTCCGGAGCTAAGGGTTCCAAGATCAACATCTCCCAGGTGAGGAGGAAGGTGTGGTGTGTGTGTGTTTTAGGATTAGGGGAGTTGGGGAAAATACTGGGAACTTCTGTTCTCAAAGAAATGGCAGTTTGATGTAGTTCGTCCGTCTTTGCTGTTTGCTAGGTCATTGCTGTTGTCGGGCAGCAGAATGTGGAGGGCAAGCGGATTCCATTTGGATTCAAGCACCGTACTTTGCCTCACTTCATCAAAGATGATTATGGGCCTGAAAGCCGTGGCTTTGTGGAGAACTCCTATCTGGCCGGCCTAACACCCACTGAGTTCTTCTTCCATGCCATGGGGGGTCGTGAGGGGCTTATTGACACAGCTGTCAAGACGGCTGAGACTGGTGAGGGTTTCTTCAGGTCACTTTATAGGAAGAGGGCTACTGGTTGAGAAGTGCCCATGTAGGGCAGGGAGGGAATAGGAGGGAAAAATAAAGTAAGGATTCGCAGGTTAAAGACTTCCATTCGCTAGAGGTAGAATTTGGGCCAAAGTAGAAAGAACAGACTGGAGCTGAGACTAGAGCTCAAGAGTTGAGCTCTGGGGGTGTGACTCAGTGGTAGAATACCGGCATAGTGTGCATGAGGCCCTTAGCTCTACCCCTACCGCTGCAGAAAGAGAACAGCAGACACCCTTATTGTGAGTCCTTCCTATCATTTCATGATGCAGGGATGAAGTGCTCCTGGCCTAGCACTTGTGGGGTGGTTATCTCAAGGGAACTCTGTAGGCATTCATTTCATCTAATTGTGGATGTGACTTTTGTCTAAGTCCTGGGGAGGAGGATCTGGAGGAATAGCATAATGAGTTAGAGTGCTTGTCTAGCAAGCACAACACTTGAGTTTGAGTGCCCAACACCACATGAGCCAGGTATGGTGTCATACACCTATTATCCCAGCACTTAGGAGGCTGAGGCAGGAGGATTGCTGAGTTCTAGCCAGCCTGAGGTACATAGTGAGTTCAGCACCATCCTGGATGTCTTAGGGGGCTTGCCTAGCATGTGTGAGACTGTAAGTTCAGTCCCCAGCACTGGGGGATAAAGAGGGAAGAGGAGGCCACATTGGATAAGGGAGCATTACCTAGCTCTTGTGAGAATCAGTGGTTTAAGACCCAGGTTTGGAGTTTGGATTTTTCCATTCTCTTACCTAGAACCCTTCCATTGGTTTACCTCCCCATAGGGTATATCCAGCGGCGGCTGATCAAGTCCATGGAGTCGGTGATGGTGAAGTATGATGCCACGGTGCGGAACTCTATCAACCAGGTTGTACAGCTGCGTTACGGAGAGGACGGTCTCGCGGGCGAGAGCGTGGAGTTCCAGAACCTGGCTACTCTCAAGCCTTCAAACAAAGCTTTTGAGAAAAAGTAAGGAGGCGGCCACATGGGTGGTTCATGCTCTCGGGTCTCAGAGGACTGAGTTTTGAGATTCCTTTCCCCATTCAGAGGTGGCTATATTGTGTCTTTCAGTGGGTCTTACCTTTCAGGACCTTTCCCCATCCATCTCTATCTGAAACACCAGCTTAGTGGCAGAGAGTGTGAACGGAGACAGATTTGAGATCTGTTCCTGCTTTGTCTCTAATGACAGCCTAAAGCAACATAGAGTTATTAGGTAGATGTTTAGGTGCCACTGGCAGTCCTTGGGCCTGGATCTTATATGCCTCATTCGAAGATTCTTGCCCCTGTTTCTGGTGGACTGTGCACCTTGGGACCCTTATACTGCTCCTTGTGGGGATGAGAACTGTCTGCTCCTGATTGCACTCCCTTGCCACCTGCAGGTTTCGCTTTGATTATACCAATGAGAGGGCCTTGCGGCGCACTCTGCAGGAAGATCTGGTGAAGGATGTGCTCAGCAATGCCCATATACAGAATGAGCTGGAACGAGAATTTGAAAGGATGCGTGAGGATCGGGAGGTGCTCAGGGTCATCTTCCCCACAGGTGATAGTAAGGTATGTGTGGACAGGGCGTGCTAGTGAGATATGCAGCTGCCCTTGGGTGGCCATCCCTGACGTGTAACCCTCCTCCATTCCCTCCTCCCTCAGGTTGTCCTCCCCTGCAACCTTCTGCGCATGATCTGGAATGCTCAGAAAATCTTCCATATCAACCCTCGCCTTCCCTCTGACCTGCACCCCATCAAAGTGGTAGAGGGTAAGTCTTCAGGCCAGGCTGGGGAATAGGAGTCTGTTCGGCCCCAGTCTGATGATCTCTTACTCCTCATTGGCCCTAGGAGTCAAGGAATTGAGCAAGAAGCTGGTCATTGTGAATGGAGATGACCCACTAAGCCGGCAGGCTCAGGAGAATGCCACACTGCTTTTCAACATCCATCTGCGATCCACCCTGTGCTCCCGCCGCATGGCTGAGGAGTTTCGGCTCAGTGGAGAGGCTTTTGACTGGCTGCTTGGGGAGATTGAGTCCAAGTTCAACCAAGCCATTGTGAGTGTTGTACTCACTTTTGGCACTGTGTTTCTTCTTTTGCTTCTTGGCTTTTCTGGTGTCTACTTTTTTTGCAGTGGGGTCTAGTCACTAAGTTGCCCAAGCTTTGAACTTGTGATCCTTACACTTCAGCCTCTCAGAGTGCTAGGATTACAGGCCTGCATTCCTTGGCCTGGTTCTGGTTTCCACTTGTGTCCACAGTTACCTAATGGTAGTTCTCATTTGTTGAAAGTGTGCTGTATACCAAGATCTGTTGTTCAGTGCATTGTGCCTTGACTTAAAACAACTCTAGTAAGGAAGGGATTGCAAGCTTCATGTGGCAAAAAGAAATATGAAACTCAGAGTGACTTTGTAGTGTGATGGTAATTCAGGAAATGTATTGATTGGTGAAATAGTATTATATGTTATTTCCTAATTTGGGCAGAGGTAAGAAATTGGAATACGTAGAATAGAAATTTACAGATCCTAGAACTTGTTTTCCTATAATCTTTAAGAAATTTATAGGGTACTGGAAGAAGGGAAAAGCATAATTTTAGCATGCCTCAGAATCTTATTAGATGTACATTTAGACTTACGAACTAAGTAATTAAACCGGGTGTAGTGGTGCACTCTTACAATCCCAGCACTAGGAAGGATTAAGCAGGAAGATAGCCTTGAGTTCAGGGCCAGTCTGCGCTACGTAGTGAGTTCAGGAACAGCATGGACTATAGAGCAACACCACGTCTCAATCATGTAAATAGATAATAAGTAATTAAAAACACACTAGGAATACTGCAAAACACCACTGGAGGGGAGGAACTAAAGATTTAAATAAATGGAGGACATTCCATGTTTATAGATTGAAAGATAAAACACTGTTCAATAGTCCACTCCCAGAGTGACCTACAGATGGAACACTACTAAAATTTCAGAAATTTGGATTTTCTGGATCAGCCAGCACATTGGGTGTTAACTGATGTGAGGTAAATTGAAGCTTCTCTGAGGAGGGAAATGATTGAATAAGAATTTAAGTCTCTGCCTTTCCCAACCTGTTGCCCAGTGCCTTGATTAGATGATATGGAGCTGGGAGCGTGGCTCAGCAGTTACGCGCTTGCCTAGCAAGCACAAAGTCCTGAGTTTCATTCCCCAACACCACATAAAATGGGCATGGTGGCTCATGCCTGTAATCCCAGCGCTCAGGAGGCTAAAGCAGGATTGTCAAGAGTTTGAAGCCATTGTGGGCTCTACATAGTGAATTCAGGACCAGCTTAGACTGTAGAACAAGACCTTGTCTCAAAAAAAAAAAAACGATGATAGTCTCAGCCCTAACTACACTTCACTTCTTTACCGCAAGACAGTCTGGCTTTGTCTAATGTTAGCTTTTCATCAGGCCCATCCTGGAGAAATGGTGGGGGCTCTGGCTGCCCAGTCACTTGGAGAACCTGCAACCCAGATGACCTTGAATACCTTCCATTATGCTGGTGTGTCTGCCAAGAACGTGACTCTGGGCGTACCCCGTCTTAAGGAGCTGATCAACATTTCCAAGAAGCCAAAGACTCCATCGCTCACTGTCTTTCTGCTGGGCCAGTCTGCTCGGGATGCTGAGAGGGCCAAGGTAGGGGCAGTATGATGGGCTTCTTGGTAGGAAGAAGAGGTAAACTTTTTCCCTTGAACAGAGAGTCAGAGATTGCCGCGGTAGGCGGCCTTTGGAGCTGCCTAATGTCTGTATTGTTATCCCTTCTCTTCCCAGGACATTCTGTGCCGCCTAGAACATACAACGTTGAGGAAGGTGACTGCCAACACAGCCATCTACTATGACCCAAACCCTCAGAGTACAGTAGTAGCAGAGGATCAGGAGTGGGTGAATGTCTACTATGAGATGCCTGACTTTGATGTGGCCAGGATCTCACCCTGGCTTTTGCGGGTAGAGCTAGACCGGAAGCACATGACCGACCGGAAGCTGACCATGGAACAGATTGCTGAAAAGATCAATGCTGGTAAGGCTGGAGGGGTGGGGCATGGGTAAGCCTGGCTCAGGAATTCTTGGTTTCCTAGCTCTTTTGGGTTCCCATCTGTCATGTTCACTTAAGTCCTAAGGAGCCAATACCCTGTTTGCCATCTGTGTACCACCTCTGCCATCCGAGGGAGTCTCTTTCTGCAGGGTCACACTGTTCTTTGGTTCTCTGACCCTCCTGTATTCCCATTCTTTCCCCTTCTTTCTAAAAGGAACTCTGAGAGGGAAGGCTCTGAGAAGAGCAGAGAGTCAAAAGACAATTCTGTTGAGAGGGCGCTGCAGCAGAGAGTGACGGGGACACAAGTATTGTTGGTGTGTTGGTGTTCTCATGCCTCCCTCTGTCCCTAGGTTTTGGTGATGATTTGAATTGCATCTTTAATGATGATAATGCAGAGAAGCTGGTCCTCCGTATTCGCATTATGAACAGTGATGAAAACAAAATGCAAGAGGTCAGTGGGACCCAACAGGAAATTGATAAATCATAGAATACTGTTAAGTCTTTAATGATTAGAGAAATTAGGATGCAAACAACATTGAGGAACCAGTACCACTGGAATACCCATCTAATTTAGAAATAGGTAATAGCAGGGGCTAGAGGAATAGCAAAGCAGTTAAAACAAGTGCAAGTCCCTGGGTTTGGTTCCCCAGCACTATGTAAGCCAGGTGTGGTGGTGCACGTCCATAATCCCAGCACTCGGGAGACTGACGCAGCAGGATGGCCTGAGTTCAAGGCCAACCTGGGTTGTATAGTGAGTACAGGATCAGAGTGAGTTGCTGTCTTCAAACACATAAGAAAGAAATAAGGAATAGCAGCACTTTTTGAGACAGGATCTTGCTCTATAGTCCAATCTTGTCCTGAACTCACTGTGTAGCCCAGGCCAGCTGAGAACTTGTGATAAGAGCTCAGAACTCCCGAGTATTGGAATTATATGGTGTGTGCTACCACGCCTGGCCTCTTTGGTGCTGGGAAATCAAACTCGAGGCCCCAATCTTACGGAGAAGTGCTCTCAAGGCTGTGCTGTTCTTCCAGCTCATTTTTGTTTTGAATTTTGAGACAGGGTCTTGGTTGGTGGGCTTGAACTTGAGATCTTCTTGCGTCAGCCTTCTAGAGTGCTGACATTAGCAACCTGTACACATTACAGGCCTGTGCCACCAAGCCTGCCTGGTTTTTATTACTAAAGGAGCAGGAACGGTTGGAGAATTTGCACAGTAATTAAGCACAAGGCCCTCGTTTCGATTTCCCCAGTACCACATACACTGGGCATGGTGGCATCCAGTGCTCAAGAGGCTGAGGCAGGAGGGTTGCAGATTCAAATCCAGCCTGAGCAATGTAGTGACTTTGTAAGACCCTGTAATTCAGAAGCTGAGAAGCAATCTCACTGGAGTCAGAGGGTAGTGTCGAGATTCTAGCAGTGCCAAGCTTATTCTTGTTGCAGGAGGAAGAAGTAGTGGACAAGATGGATGATGACGTCTTCCTGCGCTGCATTGAGTCCAACATGCTGACAGATATGACCCTGCAGGGTATTGAGCAGATCAGCAAGGTCAGCCTTTCTCCCATAGCTGCCTTCCTCCCACCTTCCTGCAGCCCTGTCCTTCCAACAAGAGCTCACTCCGCCCTTCCAGGTGTATATGCACCTGCCACAGACAGACAACAAGAAGAAGATCATCATCACAGAGGACGGGGAGTTCAAGGCCCTTCAGGAGTGGATCTTGGAGACAGATGGTGTGAGCCTGATGCGGGTGCTGAGCGAGAAGGACGTGGATCCCGTGCGCACCACGTCCAACGACATTGTGGAGATCTTCACGGTGAGCCTTGCCTCTCACTGCCAGCTGTCTTTCCTGGAGCTCTCCGGCTCTTGTCCATCGCATTCTATACTCCACAGGATTTCTATGCTCACATTTTTCTCTTGAACTCCATTTTTGAGTCAGGTGCCCTGATTCCTGACTCCACCCCGCAGGAGCAGGGAGAGCAGCCGAGCTAACTGCGTTTCCTTTCTTCCCCCCCCCAATCCCGCGGCAGGTGCTGGGCATTGAGGCTGTGCGGAAGGCCCTGGAGCGGGAGCTCTACCACGTCATTTCATTTGATGGTTCTTACGTCAATTACCGGCACTTGGCTCTCTTGTGTGACACCATGACATGTCGTGGCCACTTGATGGCTATCACCCGACACGGAGTCAACCGCCAGGACACTGGGCCACTCATGAAGTGTTCCTTTGAGGAAACGGTAATGGCAAAACTTGTGAGCCAGGTAGCCAGGTGGGGTGGGCTTCGGTGAGAACAGGGGCGTGGATGCACAGCGGGCAGTGGTGCTGCCCTGCAGTGGTCATGTTGTTGGGCTGAGCACCTAGGCACTCCGATGGTTCTTTGTTCTAAGGGAACATGCTCTCTCTCGGCTGTTCAGGTGGATGTTCTGATGGAAGCAGCCGCCCATGGGGAGAGCGACCCCATGAAGGGGGTCTCTGAGAACATCATGCTGGGGCAGCTAGCTCCTGCTGGCACTGGCTGTTTTGACCTTCTGCTTGATGCAGAGAAGTGCAAGTATGGCATGGAGATCCCCACCAACATCCCTGGTTTGGGGGCTGCTGGACGTGAGTATGAGGGCCTGGCTACACAGAAGTGCTGGGGCTGCAGGGGTGAGGCAGGCCCTGGCTGGGAAGGCGTCCTTTGTCTTTCATTCTCTGAGTCACTCTGGGCCTCTTTTGCAGCCACTGGCATGTTCTTTGGCTCAGCGCCCAGTCCTATGGGGGGGATCTCTCCTGCCATGACACCCTGGAACCAGGGTGCTACCCCAGCCTATGGTGCCTGGTCTCCAAGCGTTGGTGAGTACCTTGGTCCAGGAAGAGGGAGGGCCTCAGGGTAGTCCAGAGGTGGGTGAGCTCAAATGGCAAGCAGTAGCCATTCATTGACAGCAAAGGCCGTGGGCTCCAGCTCTGGTTTCAGCCTGTTTCTCTCCCTTCTAGGGAGTGGCATGACCCCAGGAGCAGCTGGCTTCTCTCCCAGTGCTGCTTCAGATGCCAGCGGCTTCAGCCCAGGGTATTCCCCTGCCTGGTCTCCCACTCCAGGCTCTCCTGGCTCCCCTGGCCCCTCCAGCCCGTATATCCCCTCACCAGGTAGGTTGTCACTGTCACATACAGTCGTTCCTCTTGGCACCTGCCTTCTGGGCCAGTCTTCCCATGGCTTATCTCCCATGTTGGCTTCCTTCCCACAGGTGGCGCCATGTCACCCAGCTACTCACCGACATCACCTGCCTATGAGCCGCGCTCTCCTGGGGGATACACACCCCAGAGTCCCTCATACTCCCCGACATCCCCCTCCTACTCCCCAACCTCTCCATCCTATTCTCCGACCAGTCCCAACTATAGCCCCACATCTCCCAGCTACTCCCCAACCTCTCCCAGTTACTCGCCAACTTCTCCTAGTTACTCTCCAACCTCTCCCAGCTACTCCCCGACCTCTCCCAGCTACTCGCCCACATCCCCTAGCTACTCACCCACATCACCCAGCTACTCCCCTACTTCTCCCAGCTACTCGCCGACCTCTCCTAGCTACTCGCCAACATCTCCCAGCTACTCCCCGACTTCCCCCAGCTATTCCCCCACGTCCCCCAGCTATTCCCCCACGTCCCCCAGCTATTCGCCTACATCTCCGAGCTACTCCCCAACTTCCCCAAGTTACTCACCCACCAGTCCTAACTACTCTCCAACCAGTCCCAATTATACCCCAACATCGCCCAGCTACAGCCCAACATCACCCAGCTACTCACCGACTAGTCCCAACTACACACCAACCAGCCCTAACTATAGCCCAACCTCCCCAAGCTACTCCCCAACTTCACCAAGCTATTCTCCAACATCACCGAGCTATTCTCCCTCGAGCCCACGGTACACACCACAGTCTCCAACCTATACCCCGAGCTCTCCCAGCTACAGCCCTAGCTCTCCCAGCTACAGCCCAACCTCACCCAAATATACCCCAACCAGTCCATCTTACAGCCCCAGCTCACCAGAGTACACCCCAACCTCTCCCAAGTACTCACCCACCAGCCCCAAGTATTCACCCACTTCTCCCAAGTACTCTCCCACCAGCCCCACCTACTCGCCCACCACCCCAAAATACTCACCTACATCTCCTACCTATTCACCAACCTCTCCAGTCTACACCCCAACCTCCCCCAAGTACTCACCTACTAGCCCCACGTACTCACCCACTTCCCCCAAGTACTCACCCACCAGCCCCACCTACTCGCCCACCTCCCCGAAGGGCTCGACGTACTCGCCCACGTCCCCTGGCTATTCACCTACCAGCCCCACATACAGCCTCACCAGCCCCGCCATCAGCCCAGATGACAGTGATGAGGAGAACTGAGGGTGACCGCGCAGCAGCCGCGGGTTAAGGCTGTGGCCGCCTTGGCACTGCGTCCTTCACATCCTTCCTGGGCTCTGACCCTGTCTGAGCTCCCTTGTACATAGCGCCTTGGGACAGAGTTCCCACTGAAGTCCTGGGTCCCAGTTCGGATGGGCTTTTTATCTTGTTCTTCTCGTGTGCTGTCTCGGAACCCACTGAGCTAGCTGTGGGCTTCCTCCTACCCTGCCCACCCCTGCCTGGCCCCACAGTGAAGGTCCTTCCTTGTCTGTGGCTTGACTAGGTTAAAGGTTTCTTAACTTGGTGTAGGGGTAGTAGTTCCTGCCATGGTTATGCATCTGATCTTGAAGAACAAAGCTTAAGCTGCCTTTTGTCCTTTATTTTTTGAAGTTTAAATAAAGTTTACTAATTTTGATCAAATATTATATAGTGAGTGCTTATTTGGGGGCTGTGTCCTGGAAAAGTATAAAAAGGGGTAATTGGGATTGGGTATAGGTCAGTGGTTAGAGTGTTGACCAGCATGTGGAAGTCCCTTGGTTCAATTCCCTGGCAGCACATAAAAATGAGCTGGAATGGGCTGGAGAAATGGCTTGGGTAAAAGCACTTGCCTAACAAACACTTAAGACAGGTGTGTGAGTACCCGTGTATGAGTTCGATTCCCCAGCACCAGGTAAACTGGGCATGGTAGCGCAGCCTGTAATCCCAACACTGGGGAGGGTGAGACAGAAGGATTGCCTGGAGTCCTAGGCCACCCTGGGGTACAGAGTGAGTCGTCCCCCCAAAAAAAAAATTAGGCATAATGGCACACACCTGTAATCCCAGCATTCAGGAGGCTGAGGTAGGAGGATTGCCCTGAGGCTCCAAAGTTACCAGCCTGTCTCAGAAAGAGGGCACAGCTCAGCAGTTAGCACTTGCCTAGCAAGCACTAGGTCCTGGGTTTGATTCCGCAGCGCCATGTAAACTGGGCATGGTGGCACACACCGGTAATCCTAGCACTTCAGACACTCAAGATGGAGGATTTTGCAGTTTGAGACCAGCCTAGATTGCAGAGTGAGACGTCTCAGAAACACAAAAAGGGCGAGGGGTAATGTAGCCAAATGACCCCCCTCAATCCCACCACTGGGAGGCATGTTTGTTTTCATAATAAGTGAATGAAAATATTTTCATTTTGGCTTCAAGCCAAAATACAGCTTTGCCTTGCATTCTCAGCTCTGATCTACCTAAAATGTATTTTTGCTTGTTGGGAAGAAGTTCAGTCTCATTTTTCTTTATTTCTTTGGTAGTAAGGACCTAACAGAGGGCCTTCAACCTGAATAACAACCCCAGCTCTTTTTCTCTTTGAGACAGATTCCATTGCTACAGTGTCCAGTTTGGGCTCATACTGGCAATTCCCCTGCCTCTGCCTCCCAGAGTGCTAGGATTATAGGCCTGACTATCATTGTGATGTTTCTGCTTCAGCCTTCCAAATGCTGATACTAACAAAGCATGCAGCATCACCCTGGTTTAAATAGTACAGGGCCTTGTGCTTGCTAGGCTAGTGCTGTAACCACTGTGCTATTCTTCCAGTCCAACATGGAATATTTTTCTCATTTAGTTTTGTGTTTTTGTTCTTTCATGGTACTGGGGACTAAGCCCAGGGCCTTCACGTTGAGCTATATCCTCAGCCTTTTTTTTTTTTTTTTTTTTTTTTTGAGACAAGAGTCTCACTCTAGTCCAGTCTTATCTTGAACTCGCTATATAGCTCATGCTGGTCTTGGACTAGGCAGTCCTCCTGCCTCAGCCTCCCGAGTGCTGGGATTACAGGTGTGTACCATGATGCCCAGCTTTATGTGGTGCTGGGGAACTGAACCTAGTGCCTTGCGTTTGCTAGGCAAGTGCTTTAACGCTGTGCAATTCCTCCAGCTTTTTTTTTTTTTTTTTTTTTTTGTCATACTGGAGATGCGCAGGACCTTTGCACTAAGTAACACGCCAGAGCCCCCCTCCCCGCCTTTCTTTTTATTGGGATTTGAGCCCATCGTTTTCACACTGAGCTACATCCTCAGCCAGAGCTGGAGTCAAACTTACGCTCCACCTGCCTCAGCCTCCCAGGCTGCTTGGACTACAGGCTTCACACTAGGGCCTAGCTCCCAGCCTGTCCTTTGGACACGGTGCAACAGAGTTGCTCTGTCTGACCTTGAATGGGTAATTCTGCTGCAGCCTCCCAGAGTGCTAGGAATATGGGCCTGTGCAACCAAACCCAGCTGAATCTCATATTTCTTGGACAGAGAAAAGAGTCAAGAACACTCGGCGTGAGGTGGGGAGGGCATGGCTCAATGGATAGAGTGCTTGCCTAGTGATTACAAGGTCCTGGGTTCCATCCCCCAGAACCACAGAAGCTGGATGTGGTAGCACATGCCCATCATAAACCAAGCATGGTGGTGCATGCCTATAATCTCAGCAATTTAGAGGTTCAGGCAGGAGGATTGCTGAGTGTTTGACAACCAGTCCAAGATACATAGCTCAGGACCAGCTTGGACTACAGTGGGAAGGTATATCCTGTCTCAAAATCAAACCAGGGCTGGAGGAATGGCACAGCAGTTAAAGTGCTTGAGGCCCTGGGTTCAATTCCCCAGAACCATAAAAAGCTGGGCATGCCTGTAATCCCAGTACTTGGGAAGCTGAGGCAGGCAGATTGCCGAATCCAAGGCCAGCCTCAGCTACAGAGCTGAGACCCTGTCTCAAAAAATAAATCTCTGTCTTAAAGATCATGCTGTAGACCCCATGTTAGCTTTCCATTGCCATAAATTTTTGTTTTGAGACACTGTCACTATGTAGCTCAGGCTGGGTCAGAATCAATTATTTACCCCAGACTGGACTTGAACTCAGGGCAGTCGTGCTGGCTCAGCCTCCTGAGTGCTGGGATTAAAGGTGTCCATAGCAACAGTTTTCTTATGAGCCTGACACACTACACACTGTGCTAATGAGTCAGTAATTTTTAAATAAAGTATATTTTGTTAAGACGTATTATCATAAATGAATATTAAAGTTTGTGAAAGAAGTTCTTATGCAAGGTTTTGATAGCCTTAACATGTTTTGAGCCCAACCTGGTGGCTCAGGCTTGTTATCCCAGCTCTCTGAGAGGCAGAGGAGGAGAATCACAAGTTTGATCCCAGCATGAGCATTATTTAGTGATTTACCAAGACCCTGTCTGAAAATTTTAGAAAAGGGGGGACTAGAGGAATGGCTCAGTGGTTAAAGCACTTGCCTAGCAAGTGCTACGTCAAGTGCTAAGTATCCAAGTTCCATCCTCCAGCACCACATAAACGAGGTGTGGTGGCACATGCCTGTAATCCCAGCACTCTGGAGGCTGCGGCAGGGGGACTGCTATGAGTCCAAGGCCAGCCTGGGCTCCATGGTGAGTTCAGGACCAGCCTGGGCTACAGAGCAAGATTCTGTCTCAAAAAATAAATAAAAAGGGATTGAGGATATCGATCAGAGTGAAGGGGCTCAATCTCTAGTACTCCCAAAAGGAAATAAAGTTACAAGCTTAGAAAACTAAGCTGGGGTTGTAGCTCAGTGGTTATAAAGCACTTACTTAGCAGCACAGGGCCCTGGATTTGATTTCCCAGTATCAGATAACTGGGTGTGGTGGTGCACCACTATAATCCCAGCACTTGGGACGCTGAGGGTCTTAATTATTTGTTGCTTGACAAACCCCACTTCTGGTACCAATTTCTGCCTTATTCATTGCTATGACAAAATAACCAACATCCGCAATGTAAGGGAGGAATGAAGGTCTCAGTCCATTCATGTGTGACTGGCAGTGGTATAAGCACATGGCAGAGGCACGCCAGAGGAAAACTGTTCATGGTATGGTAGACCGGAAACCAAGTGAGGGTAGAACAGTCAATGTCTTCAGACTAAGGCAAAGACTGCATAGAGCTTTCTCAGGAAAAGCTGTAACAATATGTTTTCTTCTTATGTAGTTCAAGCTGCCAGGTGGGCTGTCCATACCCACCATGGGGGTTCTCTCATTTTCTGTCCAACAGGTCAGTCACACACCTGAAAGTTCTGCACTGGGCGTTTCCTAATCTCAGCAAGTTGACATAATCCCTCCAGGTCAAGCCCCAAGCACCTGTCCCTTCCAGCCAGCCCCGTCTTCAAACACCACAAGGTTCCGTAGGTGTCCCACTGCATCCAAACACAGGAGGCTTTTGGGAACAGTCCAAGCACAAACCTTAACACTGAGGCCGGATGACTGCTTTGAGTTCCTGGCCAACCTGGGCTACAAAGTGAGTTCAGGACTAGCTTGGACTATAGAGTGAGACCCTGTTTCAAACAAAAATGAGCAGTTCTGTATGAAGGTTGTGGGCTTGATCTCTGGCACCACACCAAAAATAATAAGGCTGGGCGGATAGTTCAGTGCTTAGAACACTTGCCTAGCATGCACAAGGGCCTGGGTTTGATTGTCCAGCACCACATTAAAATTAGTTGTGGTTGTACACACCTGTAATTCTAGCTCTTGGTAGGCTGAATTAGGAGGATACCTGGGAGTTTGAGGCCAGCTTGGGCAACATAGTAAGTTCAGGAGCAACATGGACTGCAGAGCAAGACTATCTCAAAAAGAAAAGGCGGGGGGGGGGGGGGCACACTGATTTTGATTCTCCAGCACCACATAATAATAGCTGGGCATGGTGGTGCACCCCTGTAATCCCAGGCCTCAGGAGGCTGAGGCAGGGGGATTGCCTGGGCTACATAATGAGTTCAGGACCAGCCTGGACTACAGAGTGAGACTCTGTCTCATAAAAAGGACAGGGATGGCTGGAGGGTATGACTCAGTGATTAAAATACTTGCCTAGCAAACACAAGGCCCTGGGTGCAGTTCCACAGCACCACATAATTTTGGCAGCCTGGAACATACTTGTAATCCCAGTACTCAAGTGGCTGTGGCAGGAGGATTGCTGTGAGCTGGAGGCCAGTCTGGTTCAGGACTGGTTGGCACTATAGAGTGAGACCCAATTACAAAAAGAAAAAAAAAAATAGGAAAGAATGAAATACACAGAAAAAAGAGTGCTTGGTTGGTAGTTCTTGCCCTTACAGTGAGTACGGGATTTTCTGTTTTATTCTCTGAATACATGGCAATACTTGATCTGTGGTAGGAGCAGATGCAGAAAAATGGTTACATATAGATTCAATTTTCTTCTTCTTTTTTTGTTTTTTTGAGACAGGGTCTCACTGTGTAGGCCAGGCTGGTCCTGAACACACTGGTATAGCCCAGGTTGGCCCTGGACTCAGGATAATCAGCCTGCCTCAGCTTCCCAAGTGCTGGGGTTACAGGTATGCGCCAACATGCCCAGCTTTATGTGGTGCTGGGGAATTGAACTCAGGGCCTTGCCTTATACTTAACTGCTGTACCATTCTGCCAACCCTTTATTCTTCTTTTTAGACAGGCTCTTGCTTTGTAGTTCAGGCTGGTCCTGAACTCACTATGTAGCCCAGGCTGTCCTGGAAGTCACAGCAGTCCTCCTGCCTCAGCCTCTTGGAGTGCTGGGATTACAGGTGTGTGCCATTACTCCCAGTTTATGATGCTGGGGAATCAAACTCAGGGCCCTATGCTTGCAAGGCAATAGCTTTAACCACTGTGCTATTCCCACAACCCTCACATGGTTAAATTATAACTCACTCCTTTCTGTTCCTGTCCTGGCCTAATACCAGACATCTATTATCTGAGCACTCTGGGAAACTGAGGCAGGAGGGTCACAAGTTTGAGCCAGCCTGGAAAATTTAGCAATTTAGCATTTAAATAAAATAAAATTTAAAATCTCAAAAAAATCAAAATGGGCCGATTATATAAGCTCAATCAGAAGGTTCTGTGCTTGAAACACAGTACCATTAAAATTAAAAAAAAAAAATTCAGGACCAGCCTACAAAGCGAGACCTTGTCTCAAAAAAGAAAAAGAAAAAGAAAAAAGCACAGGGCAGAAGAACTGCTGTGAGTTCTGGGCTCCGTAATGAGTTCGGGACCTCCTTGGACTACACAGTTGAGACCCTGTCTCAAAAAAACTTTTTAAAGGCTGGGGATGTAGCACGCATGTGCACACACACACACACACACACACACACACACACACACACACACACAAAACACAACAACACATACACACTTAGAAAATCAGTCTTTTTTTTTTTCCCCTTTGGGAGATACGGTCTCAGTCTGTAGGCCAGGCTGATCCTGGACTCATTGTGCAGTCTAGACTGTCCTCAAACTCATGGCAACCCTGCCTCAGACTTCCATACTCTAGGATTACAGGTGTGTGCCACCATGTCCTGTTGGTACGGTTCTGGACAATTGAACCCAGGGCCTTGTGCTTGCTAGGCTCTGACTGCTGTACTACTCCTCCAGCCCTGTTGCTGTTGTCTTTATGGAGTATTGGATATTATGGGGGTAGAATCCAGGGTCCTCGTGCTAGACACCCCTGGTCCTTTTCTGGGGGGGGGGGGGCACTTTAATGAGAATCTAGCTGTCCAGGGAATTCACAAGGAGCGACATCCCCTGTCCCTACCTCTTTTATTGTGTTTTTATTTTAAATTTTAAGGCATGGTCATGCTAATTCACTAAGTTGCACAGGCTGGTCTTGAACTCATAGCCCTCCATCTCGCCTTCCAGAGTGTAAGGGGGCCTCATTGTTTGGGTACTTTGGACTAAACTTGGGCCTTTGTACTAAACTATATCTTTATGCCTTTTTTTAAAGAGAGAGAATCAGAGAGAGGTTCTCCTTAAATGAGTACATCCCATGGGCTAGGCCCAAAATTGCAAGCCTTCAACTTCAGACTCTCAGAGTGGCAGGTTACCGATACGTAACACCATGGCCAACTTGTTTTTATCTGTTTATTTATTTTTGCAGTACTGAGAACTGAACCCAGGGTCCTCTCACTGAGCTATAGCTGCAGGGGCTCGCTCTATAATCCAGGCTTGTCTTGCCTTGAACACAGCAATCATCCTGCCTCAGCCTCCTGAGTGCTGGGATTAAAGGTATGCTCCACCACACCTTGGATTTGTGTTTTGTTTCGTTTCCTTTTTTCTTTTTGAGGCAGGGTCTCGCTCTGTAGCCCAAGCTGGTCCTGAACTTACTATAGAGCCCAGGCTGTCCTTGGATTTACAGCAATCCTCCTGCCCAGCCTCCTGAGTTCTTGGGATTACAGATGTGCACCACCACACTGAGCTTATGTGGTGCTGGGAATCAAACTCAGGGCTGTGCACTTGCTCGGCAAGTGCTTTAGCTGCTGGACCATTCCTCTAGCCATGTCGTTCTGTTTTCTAATATTCGATTTCTTTTTTCAGAATACTGCAGTTGTCAGTATAGACATTGCTTAGTTAGGTTGATTCCTAGATATTTAATCTTCTTTGAGGCAACTGTGAATGGAATTATTATTGGGATCTCTTTTTTTTTTAGAATTTTGAATATTTTTTAACCCTTTCTTTACAGATGATCTAGATCACTTTTGATTAAGAAAGCGGTATAAAGTTAGTAACTGCCCCCAGTGAATGCCAGGCAGTGGCACATGCCGATTTTCCCCAGAGTCCTGCTTTGCAGGTGGCTGAGTACACGACTTGGGGTCTCTACTCACACTTGATGGAATCATTCACGGCAGATTTTCATTTTAGTTTTTTCTTATTTTGAGACAGGATCTTGCTTTGTAGTCCAAACTGGTCCTGAACTCCCTAGTGTAGCCCAGGCTGGCCTTGAACTCAAGACAATCTTCCTGCCTCAGCCTTCAAGTGCTGAGTTTACCGGTGTGCACCACCACGCCTGGCTTTATGTGGTGCTGGGGAACCAACTAAACTCAGAACCTTGCGCTTACGAGGCAAGTGCTTTAAACACTGTGCCATTCATCCAGCCCCTCATGGCAGATTTTAGCCTACAAGTCGCTTTTCCCCATATTTCTTTGAAAACTCCTCAGCATTCTTATAGAATTTTCGGGGGCTGGAGGAATGGCAAAGCAGTTAAAGCACTTGCAAGGCCCTGAGTTTGATTCCCAGCACTCAGGAGGCTGATATAAGGAGGACTGCTGTGAATTTGAGGCCAGCCAAGTTTCACAATGTGTTCAGGACCAGCCTGGACTACAGAGTGAGACCCTGTCTCAATAAAAAACAAAGCAAAAAAAAAAAAAAAAAAAAATGTAAGCTCTTCCTGTTGAACTGTTCCTTTTACAGATATATAGTAACATCTTTGTTTCTTTTGATCTACTTTGGTTTGAAATCTTCAGTGTCTGAGAACAGTACAGCCATTCCTTTTTATTTCTGTTTCTGGGCTCCCATAGTATGGAGTATTAATTCCTATCCTTTAACCTTCAGTATTTGTGCTTCTTCGTGAGTGAGGAGTTTCTCTTGCAGACAACAAATGGTTGGGTTTTGTTTTTTGATCCACCCTGTCAGTCTGTGTCTTTTGATTGGTGAGTCAAGACCATTAGCATTGAGAGTAATTATTGTAAGGCTTTTTTTTTACTGAATCCTGCATCTTGTTTTTCTAGTGTCAGTTATTCGTTTTTTCTTTTCATTGTACTTTGTCTTTTGATGTTTCCTCTCCTCTGTGTTCTTTGGTATTGCTCTTCTCTCTAATATTCCTTCAAAAAGGGATGCAATATGTAAATAATAATAAATGAAAATAAATGAAAAAATTCCTTCAAAAATATTCCTTCAAGTGTTTTCTACAGTGCTGGGCTAGTGATTGCAAATATCTTTAGAGTTTCTTTGCCATGAAAAAATATTTGCTTCTCCTTCCATTGTCAGGGATAATTTTGCTGGCTACCTCATTCTGGATTTACACTTGCTGTCTTTTAAAACTTGAAAGATTTCATTCCAGGCTTTCCTGCCCTTTAAGGCTTGCACTGAGGAGTCTGCAGTAATTAGAATGGGTCTGCCTTGGTAGAATAGTGTTTGTTTCCTTTTTACTGCTATTAACATTCTCTTTTTGTGTTGGATTTCTGAGGTTTTGAATTTGATTTGTTATGGTGAGGTTTTTTCTGGTTAAGGTTCTTTGGTATTCTATAGGCTTCTCATGCCTGAATATTAATTTCTTTTCCTAGATTTAGGACATTTTCTGTCATAGTTTTAATGAATAAATTCTTTATACCTTTTGTGCTGTCTTCTGTTTCACTCACACCCATATTTCTGAGGCTGGTTATCTTTGAGACATCCAACAGCTGTTGTATCCAGTTATCCTGTTTGCATCTTGTTTTTCTTATTTGTTATTGAGACAGGGTCTTGCTCTGTAGTCCAGGTTGGTCTTAACTTTACTGTGTAGCCCATGCTGGCCTCAAACATAGTAGTTCTCCTGCCTCAGCCTCCTGAGTGCGGCGATTACAGGTGTTTTCTATCATACTGGTTTATGTAGTACTGAGGAATCAACTCCTGCCCTTCTGCTTGCTAGGCAAACATTCTAACCGCTGTGCTATTCCTCCAGGTTTATTTATTTATTTATTTAAAAAATTGTTTTAAAGACAAGGTCTCGCTGTGTAGCCCAGGCTGATCCTCAGCTCACTATATAACCCAGGCTGGCCTTGGACTCATGGCAGTTCTCCTGCCGCAGCCTCCCAAGTGCTAGGATTACAGGTGTGTGCCACCACGCCCATTTATGTGGTGCTGGGGAATCGAATTTCAGTACTTAGTCCCTGGCATAGCGCTTGCTAGGCAAGCGCTTTAACTGCTGAGCAGTTCCTCCAGCCCCTATTTATTTATTTATTGAGACAGGGTCCTGCTCTGTAGCCCAGGCTGGCCTCAAACACATCTGTTTTTGGGTTTTAGTAGTACTAGTGATACTAGTTACCAAGGCTTTCATATTGAACTACACCCCCAACCTGCCAAACAACCCATTTTTGTTTGTTTTGAGACAGTGGCTTGCTTTATAGCCCTGAACTCACTATATAGCCTGCACTGGCCTGGCGGTAGCAGTCCTCCTGCCTCAGCTACCTGAGTCCTGGGATTACGGGTGCACACCACCAGGCCTGGCAGCAGTGTCTTTCAAGTTCTGTGTTGGTAGCTTAGGGGAAGGATGCTTCTCACACACGGGGTGTTGGGTTTGACCTCTAGGGCCAAAAAAAAAAAAATCCAAAACAAAGAAAAAAAAATAATTCCAACTTGAATAAAAGGATAGTCCCCTAACCTGTAATGAAAATCTGCCAACTGGGGGTGGTAGCACGTGCCTGTAATCCAGGCACTCTGGAACCTGAGGCAGGAAGGTCTCAGGTTTGTGCCCATTCTGGACAATTTAGCCACGTGGAGAAACCCTGTCTGAAAATCAAAAACAGGAGCAACCGTCACGGACTCCCTTGGATTAGCGGGAACTGATAACCCTCTGTTCTTTCAAATAAACCATCCACTTTGCAATTTAGGAAAAATAAAAAAGAGGGCCGGAGGAATAGCGCAACAGTTAAAATGCCGCCTCTCAAGTGCAAGGCCCTGAGTTCAGTTCCTCAGCACCATATAAATCAGGTATGGTGGTGCATTCCTGTAATCTCAGCACTCTGAAGGCTGAGACAGGAGGATTGTCCTTGAGTTCAGGGCCAGCCTGGGATATGTAATGAGCTCATGACCAGCCTAACTGCAGAGCGAGACCCTGGCTCAAAAGTAAATAAATAATAATTTTATTTTGAGACAGAATCTCCTTCATTTGGCAGGCTGGCCTCAAACTTGGGATCCTCCTGCCTCAGTGTCCCAAATAGCTGGGGTTACATGCAAGCATCATCATTATACATTTTTTTTGAAGTTTTATTTATTTATTTTTTGAGACAGGGTCTCACTCTATAGCCCAGGCTGGTTCTGAACTCACTGGTGTAGCCCAGGCTGGCCTTGGACTCAGGACAGTTTGCCTCAGCCTCCCGAGTGGTGGGATTACAGGTGTGCGTCACAACACCTAGCTTTATGTGGTGCTGGGGAATCGAACTCAGGGCCTTGAGCTTGAAGGACAGGTGCTATAGCTGTTGTGCCATTCCTCCAGCCCCTGCATTGTCATACTTAACACGAATCACGTGAAGTTGACAGTCTCAGCTGCTTGGAAGTAGAACTTGTGGACAAGTGGGAAGCAGAGAATGACCCCGGAATGCCACCCCCATCTCCACAGCCCCGTCACCATAGCACCCACTGGTTCCCTCACCCCAAGTCACACCAGAAGTTCAGACAGAACCTTCGTGGAGTGTCCGACATGGGAATGTTCCAAGGTGTCACTTGAAATAGACCAGGGAACTCATTGCATCTTTTCTTTGCTCTTTTTGATACAGAATCTTGTTCTATAATCCAGGCTGGTTCTGAACTCACTGTGTAACTCAGGCTGACGTCAAACACACAACAGTCCTCCTTCCTCAGCCTCCCAAGTACTGGCATTACAAGCATTTGCCACCGTGCCCTGTTTATGCAATGCTGGGGACTTTCATAGCTTTAACAGTGAAAGTCCGGTGTCCCGTAAAACCCGTTGGCTCAAGTTACCTGGATTATTGGTCACTCTACCTATAGGGTCCCCAGGCATAGGGCAGAGGCTTCTCTTTGTGGTGGTGGGGGGTTGAGCCCAGGGCCTTCACACTGAGTTACATCTCTAGCCTTTTTTTGTTCTCTAAAACAGTCTCACTCTGTAGTCCATGTTGGTCCTGAATTCACTATGTAGCCCAACCGGCCTCGAATCCATGACCAACCTCCTGCCTCAGCTTCAAGTCATTTAATTTCCAGGCTGGACTCAAACTTGTGATCTTCCTGCCTTAGCCTCCCAGCGTGCTGGTATTTAGACCTGTGCCGGTAGGCCTGGCTAAATGTCTTTAATCTTGAGAATGAAGAAGGGCGTGAGTAATCAGGACAGTGATGCTGAGGAAGTCCCAGCCACACGCTTACAAAAAGGCATCTGCTCCCAGGGAGAACGACTCCACACCACATGGGGCACTGAGGAAGCTCAGAGTGGCTCGTCCCAGTGTGAGGTCTTCTGCCCGGGTGCCCCTTCCCTGCCAAGAGTTCCAGCCTCCCCACCCCACATCACAGCATTTGGTCTGCTCTGTGCTTCCTGGGTCACCACTCACCGGTAACCCCGTCCTGGTTCCGCTGCCCCTGCTGTCACTCTGTATGTGTGCATGTGTGGCACTAGGACAGAGCCCAAGCACGCTGAGCTACATCCCTAGCCCACTGTTTGCCTTGACGTAGAGACAGGGTCTCGCTACACGGCCACATCTTCCATGTCCTTTTTTTACTTTTGGTTTCGAGACAACCCAGCCCCAAACTCAGTCTTCACAGTTTATCCAACAAACTGTTTTGCCCATGCCTGGCATGGCTCCCACTGGGGGAACAGAGACAGAGCGGCAGTCCCCCAGCCCTACAAGACATTGCTCACCCACATGTGTGGAAGTCGTTTCTATTTTTTTCTTTAGTCATGTCTCAATACAAATCAATACGTGGCCTTAGCAGACAAGAATTCCTATAAACTCCTATGTGCCAACCTCACCCAGCTCCTCCAGAAGGTCCTCTAGTTAATTCATCTACAGTATATCTTTTTTTTTTTAAAACATGGTCTTATCTAGTCCAGGCTATTCCTGAACTCACTATATAGCCCAGGCTAGCCTCAAGCTCACAGCAGTCTTCCTGCCTCAGCCTCTTGAGCGCTGGGATTACAAGTGTGAACCATCACATAAAGCTGATTTTTATGTCGTGAGGGGGGATCGAATCCATGACCTTGCTTATGCCAGGCAAGTGCTCTAACCACTAACCTATGCCCCCAGTCCTTCCTTCTGCATTTAACACGTGTGAGACACAGTTCTAGAACTTGGGCTACATCAGTAAACAAGAGTGGAAGGCTTCCCGGCCTTTGGAGGGCTCCCACGCACCGACGCAGCAATGCCACGCTGTGCACCGTGCAGTGGGAGACAAGGGGCCATCTGCCAGAGGATCTGGTTGCAGTGTTATGTGTCTATAACTGTGGGAGACTGAGGCAAGAGGATCACAAGTTTGGATTACTCCAGCCTGAGCAACGTAGTGACTTACAGAAACCCCACCTCAAAATCAAAAATAAAGATTGGGGTTTGGAAGAATAGTTTAGTGGTTAAAGCACTTGCCTAGCAAGCTCAAGGCCCTGGGTTTGATTCCCAGCGCCACATAAACTGGGTGTGGTGGCACACGCCTGTCCTCCCAGCACTGGGGTGGCGGGGTGAGGCCGGAGGATTGCTTTGAGTCTGAGGCCAGCCTGGGCTACATAGTGAGTTCAGGACCAGCCTGGACTATAGATAGAGACCCTGTTTCAGTGATGGGATTGGTTGGATTCAGAAAGGAGATATCAAGATTTGACTACTGTGAACTCATTAGAGGAATAGGAAGCTGGGGTAGAGTGGTGACTTGAGTGAAATGACTTAGGCGTGGTAGATTAATATATTAAACACTGTATGGTTTCTCGGACTTGGAAATCCCAGAACACAGACATTCTCTGGAACCATATGAAGTGATAGCCGGAGCTGGGGGAAGGGACAGGGAGGGGGTGGGAGGGTAGAAGATGGGAAGGGATTGTGAAGTCGAATGTGATACATAGATGTACGAAACACCCAAATTCATTGTAAATATTATGTATTACATTTGTATATTAATAAAAACAGTGGGGAAAAAATAAACAAATAAATAGGGCTATGGTATAGTTCAGTAGTTAGAGCACTTGCTTAGTGATGTGTTCAGGGCTCTGTGTTCAATCCCCCAGCACCACATAAAAAAACTAGGCAGGCATGGTAGCTCACACCTGCAATCCCAGCACTGGGGAGTTGAGGTGAGTCCAAGGACAGCCTGAACTACAGAGCCAGACCCTGTCTCAAAAAAAGAAATAAAGAAAAAGAAAAGTTCATACTAGCTTGGACAACCTAGTGATGGAGAGAGACTCTGTCTAAAAATAAAACAAACCAAAAAAAAAAAAAATCAGGAGTTCTGGTTTGGGGACAGCTACAGTCTGTCATAAAATTAAATAGCTGTGTTTAGTCCAGCGTGGCAGGCAGAATTCCATGCAGGTCCCTGAAAAGGGGGTGGTGCAGCGATGAAATGAGACCCACAAATAAGATTAAGCATGGGGATACCAGGGGACTCCCTGCAGCAGGTTAGAGAGGGACCAGCTCCTCTTTCCTGCTATTATTATATCAGTTATGCAAGCACAGCACCAAGTGAGCTGTCCCATGGTGCACAGTCGTGTTGCATCCCTTCCTAGAGGCAGCTCGAAGCAAGGCTTAAGCACGAGTCTATCTGCTAAGGAGGTCACCGATCTCAGCCTTTTGTTTGTTTTTTTTGAGACAAGGTCTCACTCTGTAGCCCAGGCTAGCCTTGGACTCAGGACCATCCACCTGCCTCAGCCTCCTGAGTGCTGGGATTACAGGTGTGCGGCACCACGCCCAGCTTTCTGTGGTGTGGGGGAACTGAATTGAGGGCCTTGCGCTTGCCGGGCAAGCGCTTTAACCTCTGTGCCATTCCTCCAGCCCTAGATCTCAGACTTGAGGTTCTACAGAACAAGGTCACAACATCATGATTTTGCTTTTCTTAAGAAAATCTTTTGAAATAGAGCGTAGGGAACAGAGTGACCTGTGACCACGGTCTACAATAATCTTTAAAGAGCAGAGACTGACCTTTGTCCCACAATCCCACTATCGGTGGGGGAGTTGCCGTGCCTCTGGCTAGGCCTTTACATGGCTATATGCCTGCATGGCTTTGTCACGCGGCCCTTCCTGGCCGAGGTGGCTTTGCCGTGCTTCGGGCACAGTTCAGGAGCAGTCACAGTCCCTGGCACAGCCCCCTTTTTATTGTTTAGTTATTGCGTAAGGACAGCCACGGTGAGCTTTGGCGGAAGGACCCTCATTTGGCGTGACTGTGAGCTGGGCCTGCGGAGACTACACGGAGGGGACCCAGCAACTAGAACGGGAATGGTGACAATAATCACACGCCACTTTGGAACCAATGCAGAGGGTTAAAGGCCTGATGCCCAGCCGCTATTCCCTGAGTAACCTGATCTCTGAATATTTCTCGATGTACAGGACAGAAACGTTTTTACATCCTTTTGGAGTGTTTGCAAGGTCACATCATGCCACCCAGGTGCCTAGGATGTGAGCTTTAACCCATTCTCATTTATACTCCAAGCTAGTACATGAAAGAATAACGCAGTACGAACTCACACTAATGGCAAGGAAGCTCCAATTGCATGTGCGAAGTCTCAACTTCTTTACCCATCTAAAATATAGCATCTTGGGGCTAGAGGAGCAGCACAGCGGTTAAAACACTCGCCTTGCACTTTAACTAAGTTCTGATTCCCCATCATCACATAAAGGTCCTAAGTTTGAGTCCCCAGCACCACATAAAGCAGGCCATGGTGGCGTACGCCTATAATCCCAGCACTCAGAGGCTGAGAAAAGAGGATTGCTGTGAGTCCAAGGCCAGCCTGGGCTATAGAGTGAAAGCCTGTCTCAAAACAAAAAATAAACAAATAAATATTATATAGCATCTTTTAGATTGTCCAGTTCAGCCATATCAGGGGCTGAAGAAATGGCCCAGCAGTTAAAGTGCTTGCCTAGCAAGCACAAGGCCCTGAGTTCGATTCCCCAGCATCACAAAAAGCCAGCTGTGATAGTACATGCCTGTAATCCCAGCACTTGGGAGGCTGAGGCAGGAGGATTGCCATGAGTCCAAGGCCAGGCTGGGCTCCATAGTGAGTTCAGGACCAGCTTGGACTACAGAGCAAGACCCTGTCTCAAAAAATAAAAAATAAAAAAGTGAGACAAAAAGATTCAGAAACGGGGGCTGGAGGAATGGCACAGTGGTTAAAGCACTTGCTTCACAAGTACAAGCCCCTGGGTTCAACTCCCACATAAACCTGGGCATGGTGGCACATGCCTGTAATCCCAACACTTGGGAGGCAGAGGCAGGAGAATTGTCAATTCCAAGACTAACCTGGACTACATAGTGAGTTCAGGACCGGCCAGGGCTACAGAGCAAGACTCTGTCTCAAAAAAAAAAAAAAAAAAGATTCATAAACGGATTGTCTAGAAAAATTATACATCTAACCTTCCACAGACTTATCAGGTAATGCCTGCCAGGATGTGGAAGAATTTGGGTGTCATCAACATATACCAAGGGGGGTTTATTCATCCAGGTTAAAACTCTTAATATGGGGGTCCAGGAACAGAAGCCCTAATGGTGCCTCCCACACCTGTTAGGTGAGAGTCACCAGGCGAGGGCAGCGATGAGGAGACGAGGCCGCCACAGCTGCGCGTTGTAGGCCTGGGGACGCCTCAGCTACGGCAGCGTTGACTTCCCTGTCCCCGCGTGACCGGCTTCACCTCTTCTGTCCTCCTAGACTGCCACAAGACGCGTCCTCGGGGCTCTCCACTCAGCTTCAGCCCGTGTCACGTTGCGAACGAGGCGGTTAGTTCACGCGAGGCTTTCTCCACCTGCTGGGAATCCTGGAGGGGGCGGCGGCAGTCTCCAGAAGAGCACAGGTAGATCCTCCCCTCCGAGGTATTGAGAGATCTGGAGGTCTCTACTCTCCCCACCCCAACCTCCCACCCCCCAACCCTGCTGGGGTTTCCAGTACACTAAAGGAGAGCCCATTGGGGCTTGTTGACATTCCACGGGGTAAGTCCTTGATAATCATATGTAAAAAGAGGAACGTGGGCTGGAGGAATGGCATGGCGGCTGCAGTGCTTGCCCAGCAAGTGTGAGTGAGGCCCTGAGTTCGATTCCCCAGCACCACATAAAGCTGGGCGTGGTGGCCAAGACTTGTCATCCAAGCCCTGAGGCCGGAGGATTGCGGTGAGTCCATGGCCAGCCAGAGCTCCATCGGGTGCTCAGGACCAGCCTGGACTACAGTAAAGAGTAAAGTAAAGCTGTTTAGGGAGTCTTCAGGGGGAAGAGGAAGAAATCCCCTGCTTCTCCTTTTGTCTTTTGAGCTGAAGTTGAAGTTTCCAATGACAATGTTTAATTACTGTTTGACTGTGAGGATTATATAGAATTTTTGTAGTGTGTTTAATATTTTATGTATGCTTTAATGGTTTATGTATTTATGTATGTATGCTAGAATGTTAAAAGAGATTTAAAAAATGGATTTTATCAACAGTAAAATTATCTTTTATTTATTTATTTTATTTGAGACAGAGTCTCGTGCTTGACATGGCACTTGCTAGGCAAGTGCTTTAACCACTGAGCCATTTCTGCAGCCCAAAGAAAATATATTCTTTAAAAGTTAGTTTTATTTTAAATGTTAAGCAAATTAGAGAAGAAATATAACAAACTAACATTTAAAAGAATTAATTTCGTTGAAAACTTGTGTCCTTTTGTAATTAAAGCTAATTAGCAGAAGGCAGAGCAATTAGCCTAATTACATTTACTATTTTAGCACTGAACAAATCCAGGAGGGCAAATCTAAACCTCTACGTGTCCCTGTACTCCCTGAAAACACACCCAGTAGTTTTACTTTTGAACCTCCAGGATTTATGAAGGCATTAAACTTAGTAATTGAAAACTTGAAAACTCAGATGTTGTCACATGTCCATAGATCTTTTTTATTTTTTCTGAGACAGGGTCTGGCTCTGTCGCTGAGGCTGGTCTTGAACTCACTATGTAGCCCAGGCTAGTCTCACACTGATGGCACTCCTCCTGCCTCAGCCTCCTGAGTGCTGGGATTACAAGTGTGTGCCTTCACGCCCTGCTTATCTGGTGCTGAGAAATCAAACTCAGGGCCTTGCACTTACTAGGCAAGTGCTTTAACCACTGTGCCATTCCTGCAGTCCTATAAATCTTCATTTTAAAAACTACTATCTTAACTAGCTAGTTTACTAGAGATCTTTAAAGTCATCTTCATCTTTGTTTTGCCAACCAACTTAATTTATAAATTCTAAGATTTTTACTTGTAAGTTTCTGACTCTCTTGAGTCTAAGTTTTTAATCTAGGCCTGGAGGAATGGCTCAGCAGTTAAAGTGCTTGCCTAGCAAGCACTAAATATCTGAGTTTGATTCCCCAGCACCACATAAACCAGGTGTGGTGGTGCATGCCTGTAATCCCAGCACTCAGAAGGCTGAGGCAGGAGAATTGCTGTGAGTCCAAGGTCAGCCTGGGCTCCACAGTGAGTTCAAGAGCACCTTAGGCTACAGAGCAAGACCCTGTCTCAGAAAAGGAAAACAACAAAAATAAATTTTTAATGTAAAACAGATATCACAGATAACATAGAATTAACCAATTAATGAGCACTCAGGTTTTTAAATTAATTTCGTACCATTTAAGCAATTTGTAGACACAAAACATATAGCACAGACACATACATAAGCCAGGGTTGGTGGCACATACCTGTAATCCCAGCACTCAGGAGACTGAGGCAGGAGCATTGCTGGGCATGAGAGGCCAGCCTAGGCTGTATAATGAGTTCAGGACCAGCATGGGCAACAGAGCGAGACAGTCTAAAAAGGAAAAAAAAAAGATACATGCTTTTATTCATACTCAGACAACAGATTTTATGACCTTTACCAGTTAAACAATGCCCAATTTTTATTAGATATTAAAAACCAATAAAAATATAATAAAGGTGTGAAAGCATTTGTCAAAAGATTACTTTTTAAATTTTACCTTGAGTGCTATTAAGAACAGATCCATAAATTGACCCTGTTAAAAACTGAACTCTGATACATCATCATTACAAGTTTGAAGAATATATTGAAAGAGATAAGATCAAAATGGAGTTAGTTCTGCATACCACCTCCTTCCGCTTACCCCTCCCTTCCCCTGAGCTCGTGAAAAAACCAACTTCTGGCTCTAACCCTGCACCTGTGCCAGGAACAACTACAATATGTTTCTGTGTATCCAGAGGTCCCCATGGCTGATAGATTGCAAGTTTCTGTGTTTCCAGAAGTCTCCATGGTCTATAGACTGAAGTTAGGTATACGCATAAACTTCCTGATGTAGAAACAATGTATGCCCCATTTCTCCTTTGTTCTGTCAAAACCCACTTCTGTTCTGTGAAAAATCCCCCTTCTTGCTTCCCTACACTGTGAGTATAAAAACCCCTCAGCCAAGTTGCTCAGGGAGGCTCCTTTGGTGGTCGGGTCCCAGCATGCTGGCCTGTCTGGGCAGTAAACTTGATTACCCCTGCCTGTGAGTACTGTGTGTTAATCCATGCTACAAAAATATAAATTTATTTTTAGTCAAGTCTTTATCATTTTAAACCAATTACAAACAATTCATGTTTTATTTAACTCAAATAAATACCTTTGCATCCTTTGGAAGAGCCCAAAGCATTTAAGGATAGCCAATCTTCTTTAAATTATTATCATTTCTGAAATAGGGTTTCCTGTGTCTACGTTGGGTTAATCTTACAGTAATGGGTTTTTTTAGCCTTCTAGAGGTGAGATTACTGGCTTACTGTTACTACATCTAGGTAATCTTTTAATCTTTAGGTGGTGCTGGGGAATCAAACACAGGGCTCTGCTCGCTGGGGAAGTACCTACGGGTAATCCCTTAGCCACTAAGGTACACCTCAGGACCTGATTGATTTTATCATTGTTTTTTCTTTTTGGATTTTTGAGACAAAGCTTATAACTTGTAATTTAACCTTATATTTTACAAATTACAAGTTTGTTTGTTAAGACAGGGCTTCCCTCTGTAGTCCAGGCTGGTCTTGAACTCACTGTGGAACCCAGGCTGGCTTTGGGACTCATGGCAATCCTCCTGCCTCAGGCTCTTGAGTGCTGGGATTATAGGAGTGAGCCACTACACCCAGCTTTATGTAGTACTGGGGAATTGAACCCAGGGTCTTGGGCTTGCTAGGCAAGAGCTTTAACCGCTATGCCAATCCTCTAGCCCCAAATTACAAGTTTTAATAGCACTGATACATATATAATATATATATATATGACTTTATATTTTTTAGGCTAGAAAAAATTGACTATAAACAAACCCGTACATATTTATATAATCTTAGTTAAATAAGCATTGAACAAGCTCAGACTCATAACATATTTTGTCCTCTAAGGTAGGTCCTGAAATATAAAGATTATGTTAAGTCTTATTAATTATCGAGTTTTGACATACAAGTCAAGTTCACCTGCTGACTCTTATTTATTACAGGTGTACAGCTGTCATCTCAGAACTCAGGAGGCTGAGATAGACAACTGACATGAGTTCAAGGCCAGCCTGGCCTACACAGTGAGTTCAGGACCAGCCTGGACTGCAAACTGAGACACTGTCTCAAAACAAAACAAACAAACAAAGAAAACAGACATACATAAAAATAGGTTGGGGATATAACTCAGCGTAAAGCCCTAGTTAGATCTCCAGTATCATGAAAGAAAGAAAAAGAAAGAAAGAACGAAAAAAAGAAAGAAAGAAAGAAAGAAAGAAAGAAAGGCAGGCTGGCTGAAGATGTGGCTCAGCACAAAAGCCCTGGCTTCAAACTCAGTCCAGTATCAAAACACAACAAAACAAATACACATAACTCCTTCAACAGGAAACACAAGATGGGGCCACGCTGAGGGCCAGCTCCTGAACTGTTGAACTTCCTCCATTATGAAAGTTCCTAGGAGTTCCCACCTCCCAGCTGTGTCTTACCATGAGCTTACTTCTTCCTTCTTTTTTTGAGACAGTCCCACTCTGTAGCCCAGGCTGGTCCTGGACTCAGTATGTTGCCCAGGCTGGCCTTGAACTCATGGTAATCCTCCTGCCGCAGCCTCCCAAGTGCTGGAATTATAGACGTATGCCACCATGCCCAGTTAATCTTAATACAGTGTTGGGGATTTGAACCCAGGACCTTGTACATGCTAGGCAAGTGCTTCAACCATTAAGCTATGCCCCAAGCCTCACGCTTACATTCTATGGCATAATACAAAATCACTGCTTGATGTCTGCCCTGGTTCCCTGGGAACCTTTACAGTGATAGCGGTATCTCTTATCCTCATGAGATGGCTTGTGGTGGGTGCTTGGACAGCTTCAGGGTGGGAGCTGTTCACAGGAAGCTCGAGCCTTGGTTAGGAGCTTGGAATCTTCAGTGTCCCAGTCCCCGCTTCCCCACCAGCTGCCGAGGAGGAGAGAAAACCGGCAGATTGAGTTTATTACTGACCACACCCATGTGTAGAAACTTTCCTGTAGGCCAAGCGCACACGGAGCTCACGGACCGTGGAGGGCCTCTACTGGCAGGAGATGGGTGGCGTGTACCCAACCAACCCCACGGGGACAAAATTCTTGTGCTCAGGACACTTCCTAACGTCACCCTTTCTGTCTTCGCATCTGGCCGTTGATCTGTGTTCTCTATAATATCCTTTGTGACAAACCAGAAAATAAGGTTCCCCAGGTTCTGTGAACTGTTGAGTAAACTACAGGACCTGAGGTGGGGTGGTGGGAACCCTTCATTTGGTGGAGGTTAGCAAATGAGTGGATGCCCAAGACACCTGTGTCGCAATCTCCATTTGGGGATGACTACCCCCGCAGGATCCCGGGTCCAAGACCCCCGTGCTGGCTGAGAATAAGGCAGACAGGTCCAGGGCTGGAGGAACGGCTCAGCGGTTAAAGCGCTTGCCTAGCAAGTGCTAAATCAAGCACTAAGTACCAGAGTTTGATTCCCCAGCACCACATAAGCCGGGCGTGTTGGTGCACGCCTGTAATCCCGGTACTAGAGAGGCTGATGCAGGAGGACTGCCTTGAACTCAAGGCCAGCCTGGGCTCCATAGTGAGTTCAGGACCAGCCTGTCTCAAAAAAAAAAAAAAAATAAAATAAATAAAGGCAGACAAGTCCAGTGAAGAGCAAAGTGAAGTTTACTAAGGTGCAGAATAAGCAGTTATAAAGCTCTCAGGCAGGGCTGGGGGAATCACAGTGGTTAAAGCTCTTACCTTGCAAGCACAAGGCCCCGAGTTCAGTTCCCCAGCACCACTGGCTGGGGAGGGCTTGGCCTTTCCCCCAGCCTTCCCTTCGTCCAGCTTCGCTGGCTCTCCTCCTCCTTTTCATTCTAGCTGCCTTTATGTTTTCTACCTGACTCCTCCACCTGCACTAGTCAGCCATCTGCCACCATAACAAATACCTGAGGTAAACCAACCTACAACAAGTAAAAGTAGACCTAGGCTAACGGATTTGGAGGCTCCAGTCCGTGATCAGCCAGTCACATTGCTTTTGGGCCTATGGCAAGGTCACGTGTTACGGCAGGAGGCATGGGAGAGGAAAGTCACCTCACCACCATGACGGAAGTGCGAGTGAGGAAGTGACCAGTGTCACACAAGGGCATGCCCCAGTGACCTGGCCCCTGCTAGGACTGACCTCCTGAGGGCTCCACCACTTCCATTAATACTGCGCCTTTATAAATGTCCTTTTGTGAGGCTAGAGGAATAGCATCGTAGTTAGAGGGCTTGCCTAGCAAGCACAGGTTCTGAGTTCAATTCCCTAGCACCACATGAGCCAGGTGTGGCAGTGCATACCTGTAATCGCAGCATTTGGGAGGCTGAAGCAGGAGGATATCTGTGAGTGCAAGGCCAGCCTGGGCTCCATAGTGAGTTCAGGACCAGCCTGGGCTACAGAGAGAGACCCTGTCTCAAAAAAAAAAAAAAAAAGGAAAAGAAAAAAGAAAAGGTTTAAACATATAGAAGTGTTGGACCCAGGTGAGACCACTGACTCAATTAGTCTGAATTAGAGCAGGCTTTACTGGGAGCTGCCAGCGGCTGTCTTGCTCAACTTGGGAGAGCGGCTCGGACTTGCTAGAGTGTGTGGCTTTTAAAGGCGAAATTTACTTTCTATTTTTAGAAGATCAGTTTTTGTGATCAACTAGGTTAATGAGGTTTCACCTTCCTCATTCTTCCCGGGAATGAGGATGTTAGGTTCAGGAAAAAGAGAAAGACCAAGCCAGGGGGCCGGGGATACGTGCCAGGACTCACAGAAGCCCCCAGTACTCACAGCTGTGTACAGGCTATAGTAGCAGCCTGTGACTGAGCCTTTTTTGGTTGGTTGGTTGGGTGTTTGGTTTTTTGTTTTTTATTTTTTTTTTTTTTTTGAGACAGAGTCCAGCTTTATAGTCCAGGCTAGTTTTTAAATCTCCATGTAGCCAGTAATCAAACTCACAGTAATCCTCCTGCCTCCACCTCCCGAGTGCATGTTTTACAATGCTCAGTTTACGTGATGCTGAGGAATTGAACCCAGAGCCTTGCACATGTTAGGCAAACACCAAACACTGTAGCCACAAAGCTACACTTCCACCCCATTTCTGATTTTTTGAGGCAGGCTTGCACTAAATCGCTAAGTTGCCCAGGCTTGGCTCGAACTTGCAATTCTTTCGCCTCAGCTTCCTAGAGTGCTGGGATTACAGGCCTTCATCACCTGGCCCGGCTTGTTGATTTTTTTTTTTTTTTTTTTTTGAGACAGGTTTGTCCTGAACTCACTATGGAGCCCAGGGTGGCCTTGGACTCACAGCGATTCTCCTACCTCAGACTCCCTAGTGCTGGGATTACAGGCATGCCCCACCACACCTGGTTTATGTGGTACTTGGGAATTGAACTCAGTTATTTAGCACTTGCCTACCAAGCCTTTAAACGCTGAGCCATCCCTCCAGTCCCCCGGAATGTTGATTTTTTGAGACAGGTTCCCTATAGTCTAGGATGGTCCTGAACTCACTAAGGCAACTCACTGAGGCAATCCTGCCTCAGCCTCCCACCTCCTCTTCCTTGGCAAGTGCTCTAATCGCTGAACTAGAGCCCCAGACCCCTCCCTCAGCTTGATGTTTGTCTGATTGTAATTCCAGCACCTTTCTTTTTGTTTTGTTTTGCTTTTTTTTTTTTATGTGGTGCTGTGGAACGAACCCTTGAGTATGCTAGACAAATGCTAGAAACCCTGAGTTCTTTTCTACCCCAGCCCAGGCAGGATTCAGAACTCATCTCCCTGCCTTTCTGACCTGCCTGGTCTGACAGTGATAAGTCCTCAGTGTCAGGAGTCCTGCCCCACATCCTGAAGAAATGCTGCACAGAGGCCAAGAAGAATCTAAACAAACTAGCTTGCTGAGATTCCATACCTTGTCTACTAGCATTAGATATGGAGTCTCTACAAAAACTTAAAAGGGGCACTGGAAGAATGACTCAGCGGTCAAAGCACTTACTAAGTCAAGTGCTAGGTACCTGAATTCAATCCCCCAGCACCACAAAAACCAGGGGTGGTGGCACAGACCTATAATCCCAGCACTCAGGAGGCTGAGACAGGAGGATTGCCATGAGTCCAAGGCCAGCCCAGGCTCCATAGTGAGTTCAGGACCAGCCTGGACTATAGAGCGAGAGAGACCCTGTCTCAAAATAATAATAATAATAATAATAATAATAATAATAATAATAATAATAAACTTAAAAGGGAGCTGGCAAGCCTAAGGCCCTAGACTCCTTTCCACAGCACTACATCAATGGGGCATGGTGGGCCACATCTGTAATCCTACTATTTGGGAGGCTGGGGCAGGAGGATTGCCATGAGTTCAGGGCCAGCCTGGACTACAGAGGGAGACTCTGTCTCAAAAACAAAACCAAACTAAGGGGTAGGATTCGGAGAGGTTCCAGATGGCTGAGTACGTGGAGGTCCCTGGAGGATGGCACCAGCAGGGCTTGTAGCTCTGCCTCCCTTTCCACATCTTTCCACATCTTTCACCCTGTGCATATCTTCATCTGTGTGCTTTTCCTTCATGATAATTATTTAATTAATTACATTATTTATTTATTTATTGGTACTGGGGACTGAGCCCAGGACCTTCAAGCACAGCTACATCTCCAGTCCATTTTTATTTTTTATTTTGAGAAGCGGTCTCACCATGTCACTAAATTGTCTAGCCTGTGCTCAAACTTGCGATCCTCCTGCCTCAGCTTCCCAGAGTGCTGAGATTATAGGCCTATGCTACCAGGCCTAGCTGCTCTTGCTTTATAATAAACTCCTAAAAGTTATGTGAAGGGCTGGAGGAATAGCACAGTGGGTATAGTGCTAGCAAGGCCTGGGTGTAGTGGTGCATGCCTGTAATCCCAGCACTGAAGAGGCTGAGGCAAGAGGATTGGGAGGATAGCTGTGGGTTCAAGGCCAACCTGGACTACATAGTAAATTCAGGACCAGCCTGAACTATAGAGAGAAATCCTGTCTCAAAAAAAAGAATAATAGGGCTGGAGGAATGGCTCGGCAGTTAAAGCGCTTGACCAAGCTCTAAGCTAAGCGCTACATACCTGAGTTCGATTCCCCAGCACCACATAAGCTGGGCATGGTGGTGCACGCCTGTAATCCCAGCACTCGGGAGGCTGAGACAGGAGTATTGCCGTGAGTCCAAGGCCAGCCTGGGCTCTGAAGTGAATTCAGGGACCAGCCTGGACCACAGAGCGAGACCCTGTCTCAAAAAAAAAAAAAAGAATAATAAAAGTTACATGAGTTCTATGAGCTGCTCAAGCATAATAACTGAACCCAAGGAGGGATTGTTAGAACCCCAATTTATAGCTAGTCTTCAGAAGTACAGATGAAACAAAGGGGGTAGTGGCTCGGGACTAGTGTAGAAGTTGAGGAGGAGCCATAGGGACTGAGACCTCAGCCTGTGGCTCTGATGTCTCTGATGTCACCTGCTGGCAGAAAGTGTCAGAACTGAAATGGATTAATCCCAAACTGCAACCTTATTCGGGCTCTAGAACCGCTTGCTTGGGGCTGGAGGAGCAGCACAGTGGTTACAGCATTTGCTCTGCAAGCATAAGGCCCTGAGTTCAATTTCCTAGCACCACATATACCAGGTGTGGTGATGCACAACTGTAATCCCAGCACTCAGAAGGCTGAGGCAAGCGGATTGTTCTGAGTTCAAGGCCAGCCTGGGCTACAGAGTGAGATCCTGTCTAAAAAAAAAAAAAAAATATATATATATATATATATATATATATATATATATATATATATATAATTGCCAAATCTAACGTCATGAAGCTCCTCCTTTGCTTTCTGCCTAGTGTGTCCTAGCTGCTGCTGGGCACATTCCTAAGCCCCTCTTCCTGCCTCACGGCCACTCCAGGTTCGTTCCACCATGGCCTTTCTCTAAGAGGCCAGGCCGCTGCATTCCCATTGGTTTATAAGGTCCTCTCCTGTCCTGCACAGCGCAGCTTCCCCTCCACGACCCTGTCCAGCGGTGGGAGGTTTCTGTGCACTGGGCATTTATCGTTTTGAAGATGGCTCTTGGTCTTCTTGCCATAGCTCCAGTGCTCACAGTGAACCTGGTTGATGCTCAGAGGATAATTTCATGGTCTTTCAATCTCCTGTTGTTTTATTTTTGAGACCGGATCCTGAGCTGTAGTCCAGGCTGGTCCTGAACTCACTATGTAGCCCAGGCTGGCCTTGAACACACAGCAATCCTCCTGTCACAGCTTACCAAGTGCTGGGATCATAGGCGTGTGCCACCATTCTCGGCTTATGTGGTGCTGAAGAATCAAACCCAGGGCCTTGCACTTGTTGGCAAGCACTTTAACCACTGAACTCTGCCTCTAGGCCGAAATGTTGCTTTAATATAAACTTAGCCAGACCTGGTAGCACAGGCCTGTAATTCTAGCCTTCTGGCAGGCTGAAGCAGGAGGATCATAAGTGCAAACCCATTCAGCAATTTAGTGATTTTGTTGGCGACCCTGTCTCAAATCAGAAACCATCCAGTCCCAGAGGCACATGCCTGTAATCCCAGCACTCTGAGAATATCGCAAATTCAGGCCCAGCCTGGGAAATTCAGTGATGTCTCAAAGTCAAAACCAAAATATGAGCTTGGGACATAGCTCAGTGTGAAGGCTCTAGGAATGAGCAAAATGAACAAAAAACCTAAAGTGGGCTATAATAGTGGATGCTTAGGAATCCCAGCACTGTGGAGACTGAGGCAGGAGAATTACTGCAAGTTCAAGGCCAACCTGGACTATGGTAGTGAGTTCAAGGTCAGCTTGAACTACACAGAGAAATTCTGTCTCAAAAAAGGTAGGAAGAGCAGGACTGGGGGTGTAGCTCAGCAGTTAGAGCACTTGCCTAGCAAGCACAAGGCCCTGGTTCAATTCCCTAGCCCTATACAAGGTGTTGTGGTGCACGCTCATAGTCCCAGCACTGGGGAGGCTGAGGCAGGAAGATTATGAGCTCAGGACCAGCGTGGATTAGACAGACTCTGTCCCAAAAATAAATAAAAATTAAAAACCAGTTGCCATGCCTGGTGGCTCCAGTCTGTAACTCCAGCATTCTTGAGAGGCTGAGGCAGGAGGACTGAAATTCAAGCCAGGCCTAAGCAATTTAGCAAGATCCTATCTCAAAATCAAAACCAAAACAAGGCCAGGGGAGTAGCTTAGTGCAAAGGCCCTGAAAATGGCACCTGTCCCTCTGCTATAGTTCAGTCAAGAAGTTGATATATTTTCTCGGAACACTGCCTACTCAGGGCAGGCCAGGTACCAGGGTGTACATCTGAAGCTGAAGGAGGAGGATCACTGGAGCCCAGGAGTTTAGGAGTTTAGGGCCAGTTTGGGTAATCTAGTGAGACCCTGTCTCAAAAAAGACAAACAAGTGTCTGGAGGTTAAAGTACTTACCTAAGAAGCTCAAGGCCCTGGATTCAATTCCCCTGTACCACATAAAGTGGGCATGGTGGCGCATGCCTATAATGCTAGCACTTGGGAGGCTGAGGCAGGAGGACTGCTGTGTGTTCAAGGCCAGCCTGAAACTGCAGAACAAGACCCTGCTGAAGAAGAAGAAGGAGGAGGAGAAGAGGAAGAAGGAGAAGAAGAAGAACTGAAGGCTAAACAACTTAGCAGCTTTGTGAGACCTCTTCTCAAACTTTAAAATGGGTTAGAGGAAAATCACATTCATTGAAGCACTTGCCTAGCAAGCTGAAAGGCCCTGAGTTCAATTCCCCAGCACCACATAAGATGGGCATAGTGCACACACCTGTAATCCCAGCACTCAGGAGGCTAAGGCAGAACTTCTGTGAATTTAAGGCCGGTATGGAATACATGGTGGGCTCAGGACCAGTCTGAACTGCAAAGGGAGACCCTGTCTCAAAAAAAAGAATTCTTTTTTTTTTAAGTAAAATGGGCTGGAAACGTAGCTCAATGCATGGGCCCTGGAGTCAGTCCCTAGTATCAACGAAAAAAAGCTGAGTCTCTGTGTTTGATTTCCAGCAGGGATGGGAAGAGACGGGGCTGGGAGTGGAAGACACAAATGCAAATAAGCCTTAGAATCTAGCAAAAGGGTCTGGTGGAATGGCTCAGCAGTTAAGGAATCTAGCAAAAATCCAAGGTCAAAGCTGCCACCGTCGAAGCATCTGATGCCACTGGCTAGCCAGGATTGCATGTTTAGGCATTTTCCATTCTTATGAGAGTTGGTGGGAGGTAGACCTTTCACTCTCTGCAGAGCCCTGTATCCAAAACCTCAGTTTCCCAGCATCCCTTGCAACTAGTAGGGGCATAAGCCTCTGGAGATTGAGACCCACTGTTCCATTCCACATTACCCACAGGCAAGAAAGCAGCCTCCATCCTGGGCGCAGCAGCGGCCCCCAGCGTTCTGGGCCAGTGATGCGGGCCGTTCTCTCCGTGAGTCTGTTTTGCAGAGCCTGAAATGGGTGTGTCACCACCAGGCCAGCTGTGCGGTGAGCTTTGGCCCCAGTCCCTACTGCAAGTTCTTCCACGCTGCCTGCCACTTTCCAAGTGACCCTAGGAGCCATCTGTGACCTTCCAATAAACTCTTTCTCCTTTCTTTATTTCTCTTTCTTTCTTTCTTTCTTTCTTTCTTTCTTTCTTTCTTTCTTTCTTCTTCTTTTATAGACTCTTGCTCTGTAGCCCAAGCTGGTCCTAAACTCACTGTGTAGCTCAGGCTGGCCTCGAACCCACAGGAATCCTACTGCCTCAGCCTCTCAAGTGCTGGGATTATAGGGGTGCGCCCCCACACTCAGCAATCAGGTTTAGGGGCCTCCCCCAGCAAATTTCTGCCATATGAATCAGATACCAGAAATGCACTTCCTGGAGCAGAGGGCCTGGACTAAAACAGGGCTGCCACCTGGAATGCAAATTCCAGCCCCCACCTGTCGGGTCACATACTCCGTGGGATTCTGCCGGGGAATTGCCCTCTGACTCAGCTGCACTCTAAGATTTGCGCTGGAGCTCAGTATCCATTTGTAGCAGGAAAAGCAACAGACAGAAATCAGGAGAGCCGGGTTCTAGGTCTTTGACTAGTTTGGAATACAGAGTGAGACCCTATCTCAAACCAAATAAACACATAAATAAAATAAAATAAGGGTAGGGATATAGCTCCGTGTGAAGGGTCTGGGTTTAATCCCTAGTACCACCCCCCAGTTCGAAAAATAAAATAAAAACATAAATATGAAAGGGGCTGGAGGAATGGCTTACTGGTTAAAGCACTTGCCTAGCAAGTACAAGGTACCTGAGTTTGATTCCCCAGGACCACATAAAAATTAGCTGGCCATGGTGGGGCCTGTCTGTAACCCCAGCACTTAAGAGGCTGAGGCAAGAGGATTACTGTGAGCTCAAGGCCAGCCTGGACTACATAGTGGGTTCAAAAAAGAAAAGAAAGAGAGAGAAAGAGACTGGAGGGACAGCACAGCAGTGAGAGCAGCACTTGCCTAGCCAGTGCCAGGCCCTGAGTTTAATTCCTCAGCACCATATAAGCCAGGCGTGGGGGCACCTACCTGTAATCCTAGCACTTGGGAGGCTGAGGCAGAAGGATTGGCTCAAGTTAGAACCAGCCTGGACTACAGAGCGAGGTCCTGTCAAAAACAGAGAAAGGAGGGGACCCATACCTAGAAGGTGCCCAGTCCTCCTTCCACAGAGCTTGCTTTCTCTCTCTCGTTTTTCCGTGGTGCTGAGGACGAGTCCAGAGCTTTCACCTTCAGCTGCATCCTCCGCTCCTTTGTATTTTTTGTTGTGAGACAGTCTGTTTAAATAGCTCAGTTGCCTAGGCGGGGCTCAAACTTGCAATCTTTCTGCCTCAACCTCCCAGAGTGGTGGCCTGTACTACCAGGCCTGGCAGAAGTTTCATTTCAGGTCTGGAGGAATAGCACAGCAGTAGCAAGTGTAGCAAGCTCAAGGCCCTGGGTTCGATTCCCCAGCACCACATAAACTGGGCGTGGAGGTACACGCCTGTAATCCCAGCACTCGAGAGGCTGAGGCAGGAGGATGGCAGTGAGTTCAAGGACAGGCTGAGCTCCATAGTGAGTTCAGGACCAGCCTGGACTACAGAGTGAGACTCTGCCTCAAAAAAAAAAAAAAAAAAAAAAAAAAAAAAGGGTCAACCCACATCTTCAGGTCCCCCTTCTGGCTAGCAGAAACTTTACTCCCTATCTTTCTTTCCCTTTTTGGAAACTTCCCAATAAAGCTTTTCTTCACACACAAAAAAGAAGCTTCATTTCTTATATATCCTTCTAGAAATACAGGCTATGCCATGAGACACACGTGTTTATGTATGTTTTGAAGTTTTGCTCCTTTTTTCCACTTAATATATCTTTTTTCAGAGTCTTACTCTACAGTCCAGTCTGGTCCTAAACTTGGAACTCACAGTAATCCTCCTGCCTCAGCCTTTTGAGTGCTGGGATAATAGGGCATGCACCACCATGCTCCATTTACGTGGTGCTGGGAAATTGAACTAGCAGTCTTGGGTTTGCTAGGTGAGCACTCTAACCTCTGTGCTATTCCTCCAGCCTCTAATATATCTTAGAGTTTTGTCTTTCCGTAACTCTATATACCCATTAAATTTTGTTCAATTTTTGCTTGCGAGTGGTGGGGCGGAGGGGGGACTGAAGAAATAGCACAGTAGTTAAGGCACTTGCCCAACAAGCACAGAGGCCTGAGTTCCATTCTCCAGCACCACATAAGCCCAGTGTGGCAGTGCATACCTGTAATCCTAGCACTTGGGAGGCTGAGGCAGGAGGAGTGCTGTGAGTTCAAGGCCAGTCTGGGCTCCGTAGTGAGATCAGTACAAGCCTGGACTACAGTGTAAACCAGGGCAGCCTGATTCAGGATGCTGGCAACTCCTGTTTTGCTTGTAGTCTTTCCCATTCTTCAGCCCTGGGTTCTCTCTGCCTCCTCCAGGGGTTGGTAGAGAGTGTGGTGGTAAGACAGAAAGTCGCTTTAGAGAGTCAGGTTTGAATTTTAGTACTTCCAATTCCAAACTATAACTTTTTTTTTTTTTTTGGGGGGGGGTCTTACTCTGTAGTCCAGGCTGATTCTGAACTTTCTATGTGGCCCAGGCTGGCCTAAAACTTAGGGCAATCCCCCTGTCTCAGGCTCCCAAATGCTGGGATTACAGGCATGTGCCACCAGGCCCAGTTTATGTGGTGTTGGGGAATTGAACCCAGGGCCTTGCACTTGCTAGATAAGCACTTTAATCATTGAGCGACGCCCCAGCCCTCATTCACTTTCTTATGCAATGCATGTTTATTGGTCCCCTAATACTTGTGAGGCTTTAGCCAGATTCTACAAAACAAAGATAAGGGGCTAGAGGAATAGCACAGTGGTTACAGTGCTTGCCTAGCAAGCACAAGGCCCTGAATTTAATTTCCCAGCACCAAATCAACTGGGTCTGGTAGCCCACACCTGTAATCCCAGCACTCAGGAGGCTGAGGCAGGAGGACCACTGTGAGTTTAAGGCCAGCCTGGCTACACAGTTTACGACCGGCCTGGACTACAGAGCAAGATGCTATCTCAAAAAAAATTACATTTTTTATTTTTTAAAATCTGGCCCTCTTGGCACAGGCGTATAATCCCCACTCTGAAAGGCCGAGTTAGGAAGATCCAAGCTCAAGCTCAGCTTCAGTAAATTAGCAACTTAGTGACAGCCTGTCTTAAAGTAAAAACTAAAAAGAAAAGAAAGAAGGGAGGTAGGCAGGATTTTGTGGTATTAAACCAAAACTACCAGTGCAATTATAAACTTATTCTACAGATACCTCAATTTATGATGGAGTTACTAAACGTTAATAAACTCAGGGTAACTTTTAGCAGGGCCTGGTGGCTCAGGCCTATGAGCCCACCATACTGGGTGGCTGAGGCAGGAGAATCACAAATTTGAGCCTGGGAGGTCTGAGGTAAGAGAATCACAGGTTTGGGGACTTAATGAGAACTTGTCCCCAAAATAAAAATAGGCTGGTGACTGTTGGGAGCCATCTGTATTAGAGGCACCAGACCTGAGACATAAGCAACTCCATCTTGGCTCAAGTCTACCATACTCGGTGCTGCTGACAAGAGAGCAGCCAACACCCTGTCACTCTGAAATGCCCAGTTTCTCTGAGGACTGTCTGCTTAAACTAATGTGACCTCTGCCTTTCTTTTTCTGGGGCATTCTATTAAATATTTTAGCATAGATTAGCAGATAAGAAATCAGAATGTCTTGCCGTTTGGTGACCATAGCAATGGTGCTTATGCAAATTACCTCCCCCCATACTATTCTCCTTATATACGTTGTCCTAACCTGCAATAAACGAGGCTTGATCAGAAAGCCTGTCTTGTCTCCTTCCTTTGTGTCTCTCTTGTCTCCCTCATTCGCACGCCCCCTCCTCTAGGTCCCAGTTGTCCTGCCCGGCGGGCCCAGGCAGGTGATGTAGCTCAGTGTGAAGGCCCTGTTTTCAATCCTAAATACTGAAAAAAAAAAAAAAACCTCACAGTAACTTGAAAATATTATAAGTCGAAACAATGAATACACCGATCCAACTGCACATCTAGTCCAGCAATCCTACACACTGACGCTGACAAAAATGACAACTAGAATTGCTGTGTTCCCTTGTGGCCACGAGGCTGACATTTGTGGCTTCCTCAGGTCTAGGATCATAAGAGAGGCCACTACAGCATGTTGCTGGCCGGAGTAAAGAATTCAAAATCAAGTTTTTGGACATATATTTTATTTGGTACTGAAGATTGAACCCAAGCCTTTAAACTAAGCTACAAGGGCTGGAGGAATGGCTCAGCAGACAAAGTGCAAGCGCTGAGTATCTGAGTTCAGTTCCCCAGCACCATATAAACTGGGCGTGGTGGCACAGGCCTGCAATGCCAGCACTCGGGAGGCTGAGGCAGGAGGATTGCCTTGAGTCCAAGGCCAGCCTGGACCACCTAGTAAGTTCAGGACCAACCTGGGCTGTAAAGTGAGACCCTGTCTCCAAAAAAAAGAGTATTGACCGAGCCCGCTCAGTCAACTGGGTACACGAGTGGGGCAATGCAGATGAAAAGAGAAGAAGAGAGATAGAAAGAAAGAAAGGAAGATGGACTCTTGCAGGGGCAAAAGACGATTTATTCAGTATGAGCTTCCTTTTATAGTCCAGTTGTTCACCAAAAAACATTCAGGCTTAACAATATTTACATATTTATGAAGGCTTAACAATGTTTTACATAACAAGGCTTAACATACTTAAAACAGCTGTAGTCCAGGCTGATCCTGAACTATGTACCCCAGGCTGGCCTTGGACTGACAGCAGTCCTCCTGCCTCAGCCTCCTGAGTGCTGGGATTACAGACATGTACCACCAGGCCCCGTTTATGTGGTGCTGGGAAACTGAACTCAGGGCTTGTGCTTGCTAGGCAAGTGCTGTAACCACTTTACTATTTATTTCTCCAGCCCTTTAGTTTTTATTTCGAGACGAGTTGTCACTAAGCTGATAAATTGCCTAGGCTGGGCTGGAACTCATGATCCTCCTGCCTCAGATTCCAGAGTGCTGGAATTCCAGGTGTGTGACACCACACTTGACACCAAATTTAAAATTTTAAGCACAGACTTTACTGCATGTGTACAACTTTCATACCTTTTTAAACTGATATATCATAAGCCAGAGAGACTAACTACATTACACTTATGTATCATTTCTCTGCCTGCTACAGTTTTACAGCAGCAGTGACGGTGAATGCCAAGTTTATCTGGTATTCGATCTTGGTTTCTCCATGAATGGAGTTCCTAGAAGAAATGAATTCTTTTTTTTTTTTTTGAGACAGAATCTTGCTTGGTAGCTCAGGCTGGTCCTGAACTCACTGTGTAGCCCATGCTAGCCTTGGACATGGCAATCCTCCTGCCTCAGCCTCCATTGTGCTAGGTTGGGATTAAAGGCATGTACCACCTCACCCTCTCCCAGCTTTATGTGGGGCTGGGAAATTGAACCCAGTGCCTTCTGCTTGCTTGACAAGCACTTTTTTTTTGAGAGAGGGTCTCACTCTGTAGCCCAGGCTGGTCCTGAAGGTCCTGAATTTACTATGTAGTACAGGCTGGCCTTGGACTCATGGCAATCCTCCTGCTTCAGCCTCCCAAGTACTGGATGGTATTACAGGCATGCACCATCACGCCCAGTTTATGTGATGCTGGGGAATCGAACTTGGGTACTTAGCATTTGACTGAGCACTTGCTAGACAAGTGCTTCTTCAGATGCTGAGCCGTTCTCCCAGCCCCACTTGGCAAGCACTTTAGCTGCTATGCCATCCTCAAGGCTGGTGCTGAGAAATACAAAGTGATCTTGAGAAAGAAAGTGATACACAGAGACAGAAGAAACTCAAATGCCAAAGAGAAGGCAAGCCTATAATCCCAGAACACTGGGAGGCTGAGGCAGGAGGATTTCAAGTTAGAGCCCAGCCTGGACAATTTAGTGATTGAGCAAGATCTTGTCTTAAAATAAAAATAAATAAATAAATAGGGGCTTGAGGAACAGCTCAGAGGTTAAAGTGTGAAGCACTAAGTACCCTAGTTCAATTCCCCAGCATCACATAAACCAGGTGTGGTGGCCCGCACCTGTAATCCCAGCACCTGGGAGGCTGAGGTAGGAGGATTACTGCCCGGGCCTGCCAGGCAGGACAACTGGGACCTAGAGGAGGGGGTGTGCGAATGAGGGAGACAAGAGAGACACAAAGGAAGGAGACAAGACAGGCTTTCTGATCAAGTCTCGTTTATTGCAGGTTAGGACAACGTATATAAGGAGAATGGTATGGGGGAGGTAATTTGCATAAGCACCATTGCTATGGTCACCAAACGGCAAGACATTCTGATTTCTTATCTGCTAATCTATGCTAAAACATTTAACATAATGCTCCAGAAGATGGCTTAACAATGCTCACATAAGACAGCTTGAGTCAGGGTCCTTCTCTATAGCCCAGGCTGGCCTTGGACTCTTGGCAATCCTCCCCCAAGGGTTGGGATTACAGGCATGTGCCACCATACTCAGCCTCCCAAGTGTTGGGTTTATAGGTGTGTACCACCACACCCAGTTTATGTGGTGCTGGGGAATCGAACTCGGGTACTTAATACTTAAAACTTCTTTAAAGAAAGAACTTGGCCCCAGGTGGTCAGGAATGTTAAACTCCAAGGTCTCCGACAGATTATTGTGAGTCCAAAGCCAACCTTGACTCCACAGTGAGTTCAGGACCAACCTGGGCTACAGAGTTAGACCCTGTCTCAATAAAATAAAATAAAATAAAAATTAAAAAAATAAATATTGGGTAAAAATGAGCTGGGGATGTAGCCTAGTGTGCAGGTCCTGGCCTTGGCTCAATCCCACTACCCCACCTCCTCCAGAAAAAATAAGCAAAAAAGAAAATGGGCTCAGGTGTGATGGCCATGGGCCTGATCCCTGGCATGACAACAGCAGGGGTACTGGGGATATCTCAGTGGCAATGCTCGGCTGGCGTGTGCATGGACATTCTCAGAAGTGATAGAAAATAAAATAGGAAACTTGAAGCTGGGCTTGGCAAGGATTTGTGTGGCTTTTTGTTTGTTTGAGATAGGATCTTACTCTGTAGTCCATGCTGGTCCTGAACTGACTATGTGTTTTATGAGGGACAGTTAAAGCATCTGTCTAGCAAACACAAGGCCCCGAGTTGTTTCCACAGTTAAAGCATTTGCTTAGCAAACACAAGGCCCTGAGTTCCACAGCACCACATAAACTGGGCACAGTGGTGTTTGCCTGTAATCCCAGCACAAGAGACGCTAAGGCAGGAAGATTGCTGTGAATTCAAGGCCAGCCCAGGCTACACAGTGAGTTCAGGACCAGCCTATATTACAGAGTAAGATGCTGTCACAAAAAAACAAAAAAGAAGAAAATAATAAATAAACACAACAAAAAGCACTTTAACTACTGAGCTTTGTCCTTAGCCCCTCAGACTTGTTTTTGAGGCAAGATCTTGTTCTGCAGCCCAGGCTGGTCCTGAACTTACCATGGAGCCCAGGCTGGCCTTGAACTCAGCAGTAATCTTCCTGCCTTGACCTCCTGGGTACTGGAATTGCAGACCCCATCATGCATGGCTAATTTTTATGTGGCAATGGGGAATTGAACCCAGGGCACTCGGACTGTTGAGCTAACCTCAGACCTGTAATCCCAGCACTCTAGGAGGCTGAGACAGAAGGATTGCAAGTTAAGACGCAGACTGGAAAGCTTAGTGATTTAGTGAGACCCTACCTCAAAGTCAAAACTTAATCCAGAATACAGGCATTTTATATGGTAGCCAAATGAGTGTGATGGGGAGTTAGGATGTGGAAGGGCCAAAAATGGGGAAAGGAAGGGTTTGTAATGTTGATGTGAATATATAGGTGTATAAAATACCCATGTTCATTGTAACCATTATGTATTGCATATATGCATTAACAATAAAGAGAAAAAATCAAAACTTAAAACAATGGGCTCAGAGTGTAGCTCAGTGCAGAGGCCTTGAGTTGGATCCCCAGTTCCACTTAAGTTAAAAGGTAACTTCAGAGTGGAGAAGTCTGGTAGGTATGACCTCAGATCCACTGAGATCTGTGTCAGCACCATCAGTGATGGACTGAAGTCACAGCTCGTGCCTGTGGATGTCCCCGAGGACACAATATCATTTCCCTGGTACTCCTGCCAGAACTGCATAGGCTCAATTTAATCATAATTTTTTTAAAAAGAAAAATATTCTATAAATCAATGGACTTACACTCAAAAGATGCTGGTGTTATGAAAGACAAAGAAAGGTCAAGAAAGGTCTACAAAGAGATGACAGTGCAGAAAGCAACTGCTATACAAGACACAATTGAAAACTGAAAATTGGAAAAAACAGTTGGAACAAGTGGAAAAACAATTGCTATAAAAGACATTATTAGGACAATTGAGAGCTGGATGCGACGGCATGGGGTATAGGCCAGTAGTATCAACACTATGGGAGGCTGAGGCAGGAGGGGTGCCATGAGCCCAATGCTAGCCTGAACTGTACAGTGAGTTCAGGACCAGCCTGCGCTACAGAGTGAGACACCGTTTCAGGAAAAAGAGAGAGAGAGAGAGAGAAAGAAAAAACAACTGGAAAATTTTGAGTATAGATTGTAAGATAGGTAGTAGGTTGTAGAGATTTAAAATACTCAGAATTTGATCATTTTACTTTCGTTAAGTAGGAGGAGGGGTTGGAGGCGTAGTTCAGTGGCAAAGCACTTACCTAGCAAGCCCAAGGCCCTTGGTTCCATCTCCCAGTACCACATGAACCAGGTGTGGTGGCACATGCCTGGAATCCCAGTACTCAGGAGGCTGAGGCAGAAGGATTGCCATGAGTTCAAGGCCAGCCTGGGGTACAGATCAAGATTCTGTCTTAAAAATAAAAAATAAGTAGGGCTGAGGATGTAACTCAGTGGTGGAGTACTTCTAGGTTCAATCTCTAATACTGGGGGAAGAAAGGTCACCCTGTATGCCAGGTACTTTCACATATTTCAGCAGTAATGTCAATGAGCATATATATCTACATCCGCCTGTGAATAAAATGTGAAAAAATGTTATCCATTGGCAAATATAGGAAATCTTTCGTTTTTCCTCTCTCTCTCTCTCTCTCTCTCTCTCTCTCTGACACAGGGTCTTGTTCTGCAGTCCCACAGCAATACTCCTGCCTCAACCTCCCAAGTACTGGGATTACAGGCATGTACCACTATGTCCAGCTTTATGTAGTACTGAGAAGTCAAACTAAGGGCCTTGGGTTTGCTAGACCAGCGCTTTAACCGCTGCACTATTTCTCCAGCCCTATTTAGAGACAGAGTCTCACTGTATAATCCAGCCTGGTCCTAAACTCATTATGTAGACCGGGCTGGCCTTCAACTCATAGCAATCCTCCTGGGATTACAAGTGTGCACCATCATGGCCTGTTTATATGATGCTGGGGAACTGAAACCCGGGCCTTGTGCTTGCAAGGCAAGCACTTTAACCACTGAGCCACATTCTCCAGCCCAGAACTTTCAGACACTGAGGCAGGAGGATTGGAACTTTGAGTCCAGCCTGGGCACTTAGGGATTCAGCAAGATCTTGTCTCAAAATAAAACATAAAAAGGCTGGGGGATATAGCTAAGTACAAAGGCCCTTGGTTCAGTCCTCACTATCACAAGGAAAAGGAAAGAAAAGAAAAGAAAAAGAAGGCAGCTCAAATACGGCTTGGGGTAGCAGTGCATCCATCTTCCCTTTCTCTGGTGGCAACTCCTTTCGTAGTTTTCCTGGTCTTGGCATGGCATGTTCCTTCCTCCTCCTGGAAGCCACCTCAGGTCCAGCCATAGCCACTCTCGGGTTGTGATCACCCTTCCTGCTCACTAACCATTGCTTGCCTGGGAGGTTACGTTGTCTTTATTCACTCAGCAAACTTTTGCAGGTCCTGGTGTGACAGGGGACAGTGAGATTGTAGGTTGGGAGGGATGGGGGAGTTCCCCAGAAAAGGGGTTACTGAAGAGTGGGATTATAGAAATGGCCATTGGCTGTAACTCATGCAGCTGACCACTTCCCAGAAGTACTTAATGGATACAGGCTAAGTCATTAAAAGACAAAAGGGTAAAAGATCTTCAGGGAAGGGTGCTTCTAAAGCTGCCTGAGAGTAGGCTCTGGCAGCTACTTGGGTGGGAAAGAGCCACTGGTCTTGGTGGCTGGAGCTGCTGGGCCACACCAGCAACAACGCTCATTTCCAGGCCCCGTCTGACTAGCATAAGCTTGACCCTTCTTTCTGCTTCTATTTTCCCCCCAATAAAGTGTTCTATTCACAATGTGCCTCCCGTCTTCCTCTACTTATTCTTTACGCTTGTAGAGACGCGAGGTCGGCCCATAGGCCCAGTGGAGCTGGGATGCAGCAGCACAACTGGTCACCCTGGAGCACAGTGGCCAGACTACGTGCAATTCCATCAGTAGGCAGAAGAGGCATTTGTCAAGCCAGGCCTCTAAAAAGACAGAGGGAAAAAAAAAGACTTTATTTTCCCTCAGTAGTAGAACTTTTTTTTTTTTTTTTTTTTTTTTTTTTGAGTCAGGGACTTGCTCTGTAGTCCAGACTAGTACTGAATTAAGTAAGCAGCCTAGGCTGGCCTAGAATCACAGCAATCCTGCCTCAGCCTCCTGAGTGCTGGCTTCACAGGTGTGTACCACCACGAGGGGTAGAACTTTTACTTTTTTTTGAGAAAGGGTCTCACTCTATAGTCCGGGCTGGTCCTGAACTCACTATGGAGCCCAGAATGGCCTTGGACTCACAGCAATCCTCCTGCCTCAGCCTCCTGAGTTCTGGGATTACAAGTGTTCACCATCATACCCGGCTTTCTTTTATTTTCTTATTTATTTATTTTCATGGTCCTGAGAATTGTTAAGTGACCTACATTCCAGCCCATTCTACTTTGTATTTTCACTAAGTTGCTACCTAAGTTGTCCCAGCTGTGCTTGAACTTGTAGCCCTTCAATTTCAGACTCCCAGAGTGCTAGGATTATGGGTAAATGCTACCATGCCCACCTTGCGGTAGAGATTTTTTAAAACAAGGAAAGTATAAGAAGGCAGGAAAAAAAAAATCACGCTGGCAGATTTTCTTTCAGTATTTTTCCTACATGTTTCCCAAGTCATTTCCGATCAGTGTCCTAAAATAATGCAAGTCAATTTTAACTTTGGCTGCAAACCAAGAACAAAAAGTTTAAGTATATTGAATTTTTCAGGGTGAAGTTGCAGGATCTGAAGATAATCTGCCATTTCCAAGTGTCCAGTCCCTGTTTTCTTCCATTAGCAGGTGTGATCACAGCCCCGGGCAAGAAGATCAATGACCCCCTCTCTTGAGCAAGGCTTGCTGCTTTGCCAGCTTTTGCCCCCAGGACTGAGGTTGAGTCCAGGGCCTTCATACTGATCTCTATCCCCAGCTCCATTTTCTGTTCTTTCTTTTTTGAAACAAAGTCTTGTTTGTAATCCAGGCTGGTTCTGAACTCACTTTGTGGCCCAGGCTGGCTTCCAACTCACAGCAATCCTCCTGGCTCAGCCTCCCATGTACTGAGATTTCAGATGTGTGGCTAAATTTTTATGTGGTGCTGGGGAATTGAACCCAGGCCCGTGGACATGCTAGGCAAGAGTTCTAAACACAGAGCTACACCCTGAGCTCTGTTTGCTTTTAGCTCTGGAAAATTATTACCAAAAGCCTAGCTAAAATGCCCATGTTCTTTTTTTTTTTTTTTTTTTTTTTTTTTTTGAGATAGGGCCTTGCTCTGCAGTCTAGGCTGGTCCTGAACTCACTATGTAGCCCAGGCTGGCCTTGGAACTCGCATCCTCGTTCCTCAGCCTCCCAGGTGCTGGGCGAGGCATGCACCACCACACCCAGTTTATGTGGTGCTGGGGAAGCAAACCCAGGGCTTTGTGCTTACTAGGCAAGGGCTTTAACCACTACACTATTCCTCCTGCTCCCCCTTCTTGAATTCTTTATTTCTATCATATGCCATGCTTTAAATGTGATTTATCCTCTCTGAAACTCATGTTGAAATTTAATCTTCATTATGAGATATTAAGCGGTGGCACCAGCTGGAACTTCTGTGAGGTGATTAGGACTCTGCCCTCGTGGATACACTAATATATTCATGTGATTAATGGATTAATGGATTATCTTGAGTAGGTCTGCTATAAAAGCCAGTTTGGTTAGGTCTCTCACGTACTCCCTGTCTATCACCATGCAACGTCTTGTGCTACCTTGGGGCTCTGCCAGCAAGAAGGCCACCAATGGATGTGGCCCTTCGACCTTGGACCAGAACTATGACACAAAATAAACCTCTTTTCTTTTAAGATACTCAGTGGGTGATAGTGTGTGATATCAGCAACAGGAAACAGACAAAGCCATCATAACTTTTTTTTGAGACAGGATCTTATTCTGTAGTCCACAAGTCCTGAATTCAGTATGTGGCCCAGGCTGGCCTCGGTTCACAGAAATCCTCGTCCTTCAACCTCCCAAGTGCTGGGACTGATTACAGGCCATCACCACACCCAATATATATAGTTCTGGGGAAGTAAATCCAGGGATTTGGACTTGCTAGGCAAGTGCTTCAGCTACTGAGCTACGCTCCCTGCCCTGCCCTGGCCTTGTGCTTGCAAGGCAAGAAGAACTTCAGCCACTGACCTATATCTCAGTCCCAAGACATCTTATCTTTTTTTCTTTTTCTTTTTTCTTTCTTTCTTTCTTTTTTTTTGGGGGGGTGAGGGGGAAGGGTCTTGCTCTGTAGACCAGGCTGGTCCTGAACTCACTGTGTAACCCAGGCTGGGCTTGAACTCACAGTGATTCTCCTGCCTCAGCCTCCAGAGTGCGGGGATTATAGGCATGTGCTACCACACCTTGATTTATTTGGTGCTGGGGAATCAAATTAGTGGCCTTGCACTTGCCAGGCCAGCACTTTACCCATTTCTCCAGACACCAAGGTGTCATATCTTCAATTAGTTTTCTAACTATCTTTCATATTATGTGTTCGCTTCAAGCCCCTTTTCCTCCTCTTTCCTAAGCAGCTATCATCCCACTATCTCTGCTTATTGCTCTTCTAACTAGCAAGCTGGAGATCAGCTCATTGCAAAGGCCATGGGCTCAATCTCCAGAACCAAAAAAAAAAAAAAAAAAAAAAACAAAACAAAACAAAGTCAGTGGAAATCTAAGAATTGTTTACTGAATACCAGCCAGGGTCATGTCAAATCTGGCTTCAAAAGCTCTGTCCTGGGATGGGGGAATAGTTTAGTTTAAAGCGCTTACATAGCACATGTAAAGCCTTGAGTTTGATTCTTTAGCATCACATAAAAATTAGCCGGGTTAAACTGGGCATGGTGCCCGCCTGTAATCCCAGCACTTGAGAAGCTGAGACAAGAGGATTGCTGTGAGTCTAGGGCCAGACTGGGCTCCATAGTGAGTTCAGGACCAGTCTGTGCTACAGAGTGAGACCCTGTCTCAAAAAAAAAAAAAAAAAAAATTGCCGGGTGGGCTGGAGGAATAGCTCAGTGGTTAAAGTGCTTGCCTAGCAAGCTTAGAGCCCTGAGTTGGATTTCCCCAGTACCACATGAGCCAGGTATGGTGGCACACACCTGTAATTCCTTAGGAGGCTGAGACCGGAGGATTGACCTGTGTTTAAGGCCAGCCTGGGCTACATTGTGAGCTCAGGACCAGCCTGGACTACTGATTGAGACCCTGTCTCAAAAAATAAAAATAAAAAAATTAGCCAGGTGTAGTGGTGCAAGCCTATAATCCCAGTACTCAGGGGGGTGAGAAAGGAGGATTGCTGTGACTTCCAAGGACATCATGGGCTACATAAAGAGTTCAGAAACAGCTTGGACTACAAAACAAGATCCTGTCTCAAAAAAAAAAAAAAGAATAGAAATGAGTCTTAGGGTGCTAGGTGGACATTGCTTTTATCAAGTGGAGAGGGTGATGCCTGGTGGTGTACACATGTAATCTCAGCATGCTGGAGATTAAGACAGGAAGTTTTTTTGTTTTTGTTTGAGAGAGGGTTTTGCTTTGTAGACCCTGTCTGAGAACTGGAACTCTTAAGCAATCTTCCTGCTGCCTCAGGCTCCCCTGTGCCAGGATTACAGGCATGTGCCACCGCACCCATCTTATGTGGTGCTGGGGAATTGAACCCAGGGCCTTGAGCTTGCTAGGCAAGTGCTTTAACCACTGAGCTAGCTGAGCTATTTCTTCAGCTACAGACAGGAAGATCTTGAGTTCCAGGCCAGCCTGGGTGGGCTGCATAGTAAGACTGTCTCAAACCAAACAGGCCTTGAGAAGTAGGCCAGGATCTTGAGAAGTAGCTCATCAATGCTCAACTAGGATGTATGAGGCCCTGGGTTCAATCCTAGCACTGGAAAAAAATAAAAAAGTACGACCCTTGTAATATTTTGCAGTGTTGCGGGGGAGATAATATCCAAGCAGTCCAATACATCATTACAAATTGTGATCAACTAAGAAAGAAAGAACACTAGAATAGGGACTGGGAAAAGTCAAGGATCCTAATTTTAAGATGATCTGAAAAAACTCTCTTCAAATGACTTAGCGGCAAGTAGAGGCGGTCTGAGGTTGCCAGTACAGAGAAATCCTGCCCTGAGCCTGTGAAGCTGAAGCCGGAGGTCAGCAGGCTGGAACAGAGAGAGGAAGTAGCAGGAGGGCAGAAAGGGAGGAAGAGCCTGCGCCTTGAGTGGCAGGACTGTCACCTCAGAGCCGCCCGCTGCTTCACCCTGGGGTTTAAAAAACGTTTGTTTATTTTGAAGTGCTGAAGATGGACACTCAGCTGAGCCACACCCCCAGCCCTGAACTGCAATTATTGTTTTTGCAACGCAATTGTTTCCTACCCCTTTTCCCTGCAAATGTGCTGACGCGATGCAATTATATTACAGGTTAAATAAACCTTTGAGGACCTCATGTTCACGCAACTGTGTCCGCAGCAGCGAGGGTCCGGCTTTCACCAGGCGCATTCACGAGGCTTCTGCGGGAACGCGGACCGGAAGCGCCATTTCTCTGGCTGCCTCTCCACTGAAGCTGACATCAACCACCAGCTGCCTTGCTGCAAGAAGTGAAAACATGACTCAGTGGACATCTGCAGGCTCTTTTCCAGTTACTTCCTGGAAAATACTGTCTTTAGGTGCCGCTGGTAAAATCCAAGCGCGCCTAAGTTGATGAGGAGGGCGGCGCGTTTGCCCTCGTGGGGAGCGGAAAGGACACGGCCCTGGGCACGCGGGGCCTCGGGTGACCCCTTTGGTAGCGAGCCCGCGGAGCAGGACGAGCCTTTCGGCGGCGTCCCAGGGCCTCGACTCCATCACACAGGCCTGGGTGGGGTTCCTGCGAGCTGCTCTTTCGTCCCCTCTCTTCGGCCTCCGCCTGGAGTGCCATCGGATGCAGCCCCAGCGCGGCCGCCCTCGCTCCCACACAAACCTCCGCCCGCGTGTCCGCGCCCGGCGCCCCGTGCCCGCGCCGCATGCTCAGCTGGCTCCCGGGCAGGGCTCGGAGTTTAATCCCGCAAACACAGTGTCCGGCTTCCTCTCCACCCCTTTCCTTGCCCCTCCCTCTCCCCGGCCCCGTCCGCCTGCTGGCTCCCCCTCGCCCGATCCCTTGGGTCCTGGGATGGGGGGGCGGTGAGGCAGACACAGCCTCCCGCCCCCATGGCCGCCCGTCGGAGCCAGAGGTGGAGGGGGCGCCGGGGGAAGCCGGGCACCGCCCTGCTGGCCCCGCTCGTGCTGGGCCTGGGCCTGGCGCTGGCCTGCCTTGGCCTCCTGCTGGCTGTGGTCAGCCTGGGGAGCTGGGCATCGCTGTCTGCACAGGTGAGCCGCCCAGCACAGCCCTCCCTGGGCACTTCAGAGGCAAAGACCGCAGAGGGCTCCTTGGGGGTCGGGTGGGCACAGGGCCAGGGGGCAGATGATAGGTGGAGGTCAAAATGTCAGGTGGAGAAGCTCAGGATGACGGGATGACGCTGCCTCCTTCCCAGCAGGAGCCTTCCCAGCGCGAGCTGGTGGCAGAGGAGGACCAGGAGCTATTGGTGAGTAGGTGGGGCACTGTGCGTGGGAGCCGAGGCTGCAGGGTTTGTGCTGTGGATGCCAGCTCTGTGCGTGTGTGTGTGTGTGTGTGTGAGTGTGTGTGCACGCATGAAGACCCACAAGAGTGAGTGGGGGAGTTCAAGGAGTGTACGAGTATGCCGGTGTGTGTGACCAGGCAACCACTGTGTGTAAGGGGTTTGTGCCAGGCGGTGCCACCTGAGTATGAAGTGTTCATTGGCCGTGGTGGACTGGGACCATGATGCACGAGCTGCTGTGGGAGGTAAATGCTGAGTGCACACTTCTGAGCACACCAAGTGTGCACTGTGCCAGGGGAGTGCTACTCCTTCCTGGTTAGGACTTGGAGGGGGTAGGTCGAAGGTGTGGCTGGTCTTTAAAAAAGGGTGAGACCCCCAGGCTGTATGAGTCCCTAACCTTTTGTGCCCATTACCCTTTACTCACTAGTGGCTCTTCTGTTTATTTATTTTTTGGAGATAGGGTCTCACCCTGTAGCCCAGGCTGGTCCTGAACTCACTATGGAGCCCAGGCTGACAAATCCTCCTGCCGCAGGCACCACTACGCCCAGCTTTTGTGGTGCTGGGGAATTGAACTCGGGTAACTTAGCACTTGCTGGGCAAGTGCTTTAACCTCTGAGCCATTCCTCCAGTCCCTGGTGGCTCTTTTCACAGCCCTAACAGGCTCAGCTTCTATCTCTGTGAGGCCTTGGTTGAGCCCTGTCCCTAATCCCTATAGGACCTGAATCCCCAGGCAGAGGAAAGCCAGGATGTGGTGCCCTTCCTGAAACAACTTGTCCGGTCCCGCAGAAGTGGTGAGCAACCCTCTACCCCAACTTCAAGAATGACAAGAGCCAGTCTGTGGTGACTTCTGGGCTCACTGCTGCCTTTGTTCATCATGGCCCTGTGAGGTGGGCAGAGACAAACCCATTAATCTCACAACCCAAGGCACAGAGGGCAAAAGTGGGTTCAGAGTCACAACCAAACTGGCAGAGGCTCAAACTTAGGAATTAGGACCCTCACTCTGGAGATCCGCCACATGCACCTGCTTCTCAGAAAAACACAGAGAGGGGACAATGAAGTGCTTGGAGGACCCGTGGAGTGCCATTGAGGACAAGCAGGGGAGTCTGAGGCCAAACCTCCACTAAGCAAAGAATGGGGTAGTCCTATGGTCATTATTCAACTTGACATGGTGGCCCGTATTGGTCCATGTCTGCTCCCTCTGTCCAACCTTTTCTTCCTGGTGCTGGGGATGGAATCCAGGACCTCATCCTGCCAGGCTCTCCCACTGAGCCTTATCTGCAGCCCAGAATGATTATTAATAGCACCCCCTTGTGCTCTCTGAAGTATCCCAGGTTGGATAATAAAGTATCCAGTCATTGTAGGTGTGGGAGAAGAGGAGGTCTGAGGTCAGAGGCCAGGAATGCACAAGACTAAGGGTGCCAGAACCTGGGGATGGCCTGAGGCTGGGCCTGGTTCCTGGGCCCCTGGGCCCCTGGAGGTCTTTTCTCTGCTCACCTGTCTTTCCTTGATTTTCAGCATCCAAAGCCCGGAAAATACGGACTCGCAGAGCAACTGCGGCCCACTATAAGGGTAGGTGATAGTTGAGCTGTGCCATGGAGGAAGGGTGGCAGAAGGGCAGGGCAGGTCTCACCAAGCCTTCCTGTGTCTTACAGTTCACCCACAGCCGGGACAGGATGGTGCACAGGCGGGTGAGACCCCATCCCCACCTACGAGTTCTCCCTGGAATCCCCACAGCACTGGCCTCCCAGGAAGGGCTCCTCGAACCCTTTGCTTTCCTAACCCCATCCCCGCCTACAGGCAAGGACACCTACAAGTCAGGTCATGCCATTTCTCAGGCCTTGGTTCTCTCTGTGACTCGTCCTCCTTAGAATCCAAGCCTTGCTTTCCCCTCCAGTCCTCTGTCTTCTCCGGGAAGCACCAGGGATTCTTTCTGCCTTTCCTCTCTACTCCATGACTTTTCATGCCCCGATCTTGTCCCTCCTAACATTTCTGGTTTCTGCCCATCTTTTCCATTTCTACTCCACTCCCCACCTTAGCATCATGACTTCAGAACTTCAAAAGCCAGCTCTGGCTGAGCTTGGTGTTGCAGGCCTATAAAACCAGCAATCTGGGAAGCTGAAGCAGGAGGATCACAAATTAAATCCCAACCTGGGCAACCTAGCGACTTGGTGAGACTCTGTCTCAACCTAGAAAAAAATTAAAAATGGGCTGGGATATAAGCTCAGTGCAGAGGCCTTGGGTTCAATTCCTAGTACCAAAATAAATAAATAAATAAATAAATAAATAAATAAATAAATAAAAATAAGGCCAACTCTGGCCCCACCCTCATTTTCCCACCTACTCTATCCCACCTATGTTGCCTCCTACACTTCCTGTTACTGTACCATCCCCTTTCTGCTCAGCTTCCAGCTTCTCCATGGTCTGGTGATCCCCCACTTTCCTACCTTACGCATACTCCACACGTGAGGGCAGGCACTCTCGTGCCTCTGTGACCTCTTCTGGACTTTGTACACTCTGTCCCTTCACCTGGAACACCTGCTCACTGTGAAGACCACGCGGCAGGAGGTGGTGTCGCTCATTTCAGGGCCTCAGCAGCAGAGATGTGGAGATGTGGATGGGTCTGCAGGTAGCATAAACATGCTGGCATTGCTGTGAGTTAGATGCGAAAAATAAAATAACATCCAGCTTTTGTTTGTTTTTGCTGTTGTTGCTGCTTGTTTATGGCACTAGGCACAATGCCCAAGGCCTTCATACTGAGCGACATCCCAAGCCTATTTTTATCTTTTTATTTTTTTTAAGATAGGGTCTTACTCTGTAGTCCAGTCTGGTTCTTAAACTCACTATGTAGCCCAGGCTGGCCTCAAGCTCACAGCCATCCTCTGCCCCAGCCTCCCGTATGCTACCATCTTTGTTTTTTGAGACAGAGACTCTTTATGTCGCTTAGCTAGTTTGTTCATTTTTTTTTTTTTTTCAGTGTTGGGGATATAGAACTCAGGGCCTTGCACATGCTAGGCAAGCCCTCTAGCCACGGTGCTATACCCCCAACTCCTTGGCTTTGATTTGGGGACAGTGGCTCTGTAAAGTTGCCCAGGCTGGCCTCAAACTTGTGACCCTCTGCCTCAGCCTCCCAGAATGCTATGATGACAGGCATGTGACACCAGGCTTAGCTGCGAAGGCTGGTCTTAAATACTTAGGGCTTAATCAAACTTTCTGTCTCAGCCTCCTAAATAACTGAGATTATGGGCATAGCTACCACACCTAGTCTTTGACTTCTGGAATTTTAACTTGGATATATCTGGAAATAGTGTGTCATTTCCCAGGGTGGATTTGACCACAGAAGACACAGGTTGGGATGTGTGTAAATTAATAACTTTGAGGTGTCTAATAATAGGTGGGTAAGTGGTAGTAAATTTCACAAATAGATGGCTGGTTCTAGTAGATGACCCCAGGTTATATGAGGACATAGACAGTCAGAAGTTATGACCTTGAGCTGAAGGAATGGCACAGCAGTTAAAGCAATTGCTTAGCAAGCTCAATGCCCTGAGTTCGATTTCCCAGTACCACATAAACTGGGCATGGTGACACATGCCTGTAATCCCTGCACTGGGGAGGCTGAGGCAGGAGGACTGCCTTGAGTTCAAGGCAAGACTGGGCTACATAGTGAGTTCAGAACAGCCTGTACTACAGAGTGACACCTTGTCTCAAAAAAAAGTTATAACCTTATATACAGTATTTAAAGCTACAGGAATGGATGAGACACCGGAGGAAGGAAGGGCCCCAAGAATGAAGTCCTGAGGTCCTTAGCCATCTAGAAGTGGGGCAGAGGTGGAAAGCTGGCCAAAGGGACAGAAGTGGCCCAATTTAAAGGAAGAATGCTGGGGAGGGTGGTACCCTGAGATCTAAGAAAAAGACTTTTTTTCCTTTTCTTTCAGTTTGTGTGTGTGTGTGTGTGTGTGTGTGTGTGTGTGTGTGTGAGAGAGAGAGAGAGAGAGAGAGAGAGAGAATGAGAGAGAGAGGGTCTCAGCTCTCACTCTGTAGCCCTCTCTATTCCTGAACTCACTAGATAGGCCAGGGTGGCCTAGACCTCACAACAGTCTTCCTGTTTCATCCTTTCAAGTGCTGGGATAAAGGCGTACACCACCGTGCCTGGTTTCTGCTTGTTAGGGAAGCACTCCAACTGCTGAGCTATTTCACTGTTTTGTTGTTTATTTTTGTAAGCACTGTTCTAGTTTTCTCATATTAGAAAAACTATATGATATTTAACTTTCGGTCTGGTTTATTTTGCTGAGCATAATGGTCTCAAGGTGCATCCATTTTCCGTCAAATGACTCAAATTTGTTATTCTTTATGGCAGAGTAATACTCTATTGTGTATATGTGCCACATCTTCTTTATCCAGTCATCTGTGCTCAATCCCAGCACTTTCACAGGCTGAGGCAACAGGAGTTGAAATTCAACCCCAGCCTGGGCAATTTAGCAACCTAGTAACCTGTCTCAAAATATAAAACAAAAAAGGACAGGCCTGGAGAAATAGCACAGCTGTTAGAGGCTTGCCTAGCAAGCACAAGACCACAGGTTCAATTCCCAGCACCACATAAACTGATGTGGTGGCATATGCTTGTGATCTCAGCAGCCCCCAAGAGGCTGAGGCAGGAGAATTTCCTTGCGTTTGAAGCTAGCCTGGGCTACACAGTGAGTTCAGGACCAGCCTGGACTATAGAATGAGACTCTGTCTCAAAAAAAGAGGGGGTGGCTAGGGATATAGCAGAGTGTGAAGGCCCTGCTACCAAAAAAGAATTAAAGACAGCAGCAGTCTTTTTCCCCATGTTTTGGGCTTATATTTTTGTTTGTTTGTGTGTGTGTGTGTGTGTGTGTGTGTGTGTGTGTGTGTGTGTGTGTGTGTGTGAATAGAGCCTGAGGCCTTCACACTGTACTATATCCCCAGCCCATTTTTATTTTTGATTATGAGGCAAGATTTCATTAAGTCCCTAAATTGCCCAAACTGGGCTTGAACTTGTGATCCTCCTGCGTCAGCCTCCTGCCTCAGGCAACCTTATTTTTAGAAGATGCTCTAAATAAGGAACAGAGAGATGGACTGGTAATTGAAGGGGATATGGACCAAGGGTGACTTCCAACAGAAAGGGAAGACACAGCTTCCATCATCCCGAGGGGGTCTAGGAGCACAGAGCAGGTGAGTTTGTCAGTCTGGGTGAGGGGGAGTGAAGGGAGCCCCTTGCCTGAGGACTTGCAGTCATTCCAGGGAACGAGGGAGGTGAGGAGGAAGCCTGAGGAGAGAGGGTGCAAAGTCCTTGTCGTGGTGAAGCCGGAGGCAGCTTGGGGACAGGTGGGTGGTCAGGCAGCACAGGATGTCCATTTAAGGTTTGTGGCAGTGACGCAGGTGAGCCCAGGCGCCATCGGCATCCCGGGCATCCATGCCCTTTGCCACTGCTTTGCCCAAGTTGGTTTCACAACTGGGGTGCCCTCCCTTCCTCCCTCCCCACCCTGCTCCTTGTGGCCGGGCCAGCCTCCTCCTCTCAGGACAGACCACTTATTTTGGCAGTTACCTGGATGTCCATTTATTTGAGAATCTGCTGTTTGCTAGAGACTAAGCTGGTGCCCACAGGCCTTTGTTCATGTCACACCCAGGCCTGTGTTCAAGGCGTCACCTTCCAAGAGGGCGGATGGCTTTTAAACGTGACACTGCAGTAGTGAAGGAGGCAAGGGTCCATGGGAGCACAGAGGTTCAACTTCCCAGTGGAGTAGGGAATCCTTCCTGATGGCGGTGCTGGGCCTTGAAGCCTCGCAGGAAGGTAGGCGAGGGGCCAAGGATGGGGCAGATAAAGCTACTGGAGTTTACCAAGAATAGGGAGCATAACTGTGAAAGACAGAAGCTAGGCCCAGATAGAGCTTGGAAGGGACTCACAGGCAAGCCATCCAAAGGTCCTGGGGTCAAGGCCAGCCAGGGCTGCATAGCAAGTTTAAAACCAGCCTGAACTACAGGGGAAAAAAAAAAAAGGAAGGAAGGAAGGAAGGTAATGGGAGGGGTCAGGGCCATGGCACAGGCCTGTAATCCCAGCACTCTGGGAGGCTGAAGCAGGCAGAGTGTTCTGAGTCCCAGGCCAGCCTGGGCTATACCAGTGAGTGAGTTCAGGACCAGTCTGGGCTACAGAGCAAGACCCTGTTTCAAGAAAAAAAAATAATTTTGGGGTGAAGGGAGGCAGCTCAGTTTGGGTCAGGATGAGTGTGAGGAGCCTGCTGCTCTCAGATGGCAGCAGTTTTGCAGGATGAAAAAACAGGCTGGACTCTGAGAGAACATACGTTGTGGGAATGAAACTGCTCAGCAAAATCTTTTCTTTCTTCTAATTCTAGAGTTTGTTTATTTATTGAGACAGGGTCTTGCTCTGTAGCCCAGTCTGGTGCTGAAGTCCCTAGGTAACCCAGTCTGACCTCGAACTCATGGGAATCCTCCTGCCTCAGCCTCCCAAGTGTTAGGATTACAGGGGTGTGCCACCACACCCGGCTTATAGGGTGCTGGTACTTAGCACTTGGCATGACGCTTGCTAGACAAGCGCTTTAACCACTGAGCCAATGTTCCAGCTTCATTTTTTTTTTTTTTTTTTTTTTGAGAGACAGGGTTTCACCCTGTAGTCCAGGCTGGTCCTGAACTCACTATGGAGCCCACGCTGGCCTTGGACTCAGGGCAATCCGCCTGTCTCAGCCTCCTGAGTGCTGGGATTACAGGTGTGCGCCACCACGCCCAGTTTATGTGGTGCTGGGGAATCGAACTCAGGTACTTAGCACTTGACTTAGTGCTTGCTAAGCAAGCACTTTAACCGCTTAACCGCTGAGCCATTCCTCCAGCCTATATATATATATATATATATATATATATATATATATATATATATATACACACACACATACAGAGTCTCACTAAGTCACCATCTGGCCCAGGCTGGACTCAAACTTGTAATCCTCTGGTGTCAGCCTCCTACAGCACTGGGATTATAGGCCTGCACCATCAGGCCTGGCCTTTTTTAAATTTATTGTGATATTGGGGATCAAACTCAGTGCTTTCACACTGAGCTACAACTCCAGCTCCCGTCCCCCTTCTTTGAGACAGGATCTCACTCTAGCTGGCTCTGAACTCACTATGTAGCCCAGGCAGGCTGTTAACTCATAGCACTTCTCCTGTTTCAGCCTCCCAAATGCCGGGATTACAGGCATGCACCATCATACCCAGTTTATGTGGTGCTGGGGAATTGAATGCAGGGGTCTTGCACTTGCTAGGCAAGCACGCTAATCATTGTGTTATTTTTCCAGCCTTCCTTTAGCCTGTTTTTTAACTTTAGGTTTTGAGACATGGTCTTGCTAAGTCACTAAGTTAGCCAGGCGGGGCTCAAGTGGGATCCTCATGCCTCAGCTTCCTGGAATGCTGAAATTACAAATCTGTGCCACCAGGCCTGCTGGCTGAACGTTATGTTTTACTTGAGAAAGGGACAAGGGCAACAGAGTCTGGGGCTGAGGAAGGAAATTTCCTAGGCTCCTGAGACCCAGCCAGGGTGGCTCAGGAGGGAGGCCTGTAGATCCAAAGAGGTAGAAAGCTGCCAGCCCTGTTCCCATGTTCTCTGGTCTCCTCATTTCCTACCAGTGTGTACTGGGCACCCACCCAGCTCTAGGTGCCAGGGATACAATGGTGAAAAAGGTAGGCGTTCCTGGTCATAGGGGAGCCAGGCCCCAAACTAACACATGGGAACTCCTAGGAAAGAAATAGGGTGGTGTGAAGAGACTGACAGGCAGGGATAGGCTGCTGTAGCAGGCTGATCCTGAACTCACTGTGTAGCTCAGGCTGGCCTGGAACTTTCTGGCTCAGTCTCCTGAGTACTGGAAGTATAGGCATGTGCCACTGTGCCTGGCTAATTTTTATGTGGTGCTGGGGAATCAAACCCTGCGGTCTTGCACATGCTAGATGAGCACACTGACACCTAAGCGATTCCCCTAGCCCCTGGGGCTGGCTGTTTTTTTGTTGTTCATTTTTTGTTTGTTTGTTTTTGTTTTTTACTTTGGAGACAGGGTCTTATTCTGTAGCCCAGACTGGTCCTGAACTCACTATGGAGCCCAGGCTGGCCTTGGACTCACGGCAATCCTCCTGACTCAGCTTCTCGAGTCCTGGGATTACAGGAGGGCGCCACCTTGTCCAGTATATGTGATGCTGGGAAATTGAACTCAGGGCGTTGTGTCTGCTAGGCAAGCACTTTAACCACTATGCCATTCATTCCTCCAGCTCACTCTGTAGCCCTGGCTGGCCTCCAACTCACAGCAATCCTGTCTAAATCTCATGAGTGCTGGGATTATAGGCATGTGCCACCACACCCAGTTTATGTGGTGTGGGGCAATCAAACCCAGGGCCTTGAGCTTGCTAAGCAAGGGGTTTATCTGCTGAGCTATTCCTCCAGCACTACTTTTTATTTGATTTTTGTGATGCTGGAGATTGAATCCTGAGCTTCTGACTCTCAACTATAGTCAGAGGCCCTTTAGGGTTTTTTTTTTTATTGTTTTATTGTTTTGTTATTGTTTCTTTGCTTGTTTTTTTTTCTGTTTTTATTTTTGTTCTTTTGGTAGTGGGATTCAAATCCAGGGCCTCTATAATGAACTACATCCCAGCCGGGGTTTTTTTTTTTTTTTTTTTTCTTGATGTTGAGTCTTGCTCTGTAACCCAGACTGGAGGTGCTGAATTCACTATGAGGCCTCAAACTCACATCCTGCCTCAGGCTCCCGAGTGCTAGGATTATATGCATGCTTTACCATGCCCAGCTAATCTTTATGTAGTACCAGGGATTGAACCCATGACCTTGTACCCACACTAGACAAGTACTTTCACCAAGCTACACCCCTAGCCTTTTTTTTCTTTTTTTTTTTTTTTTTTTTTTTTGAGACAGGGTCTTCTCTGTAGCCCAGTCAGAGCTTGAACTCAGGACTCAGGACAATCCGCCTGCCTCAGCCTCCCTGAGTTCTGGGATTATAGGCATGTGCCACCATGCCCAGCTTTATGTGGTGGAATTGAACTCAGTGCTTAACCACTGTGCCATTTCTCCAGCAACCCTAACCCTTTATTTATTATGATTGTGTGTGTGTGTGGGGGGGGGGGTATCTCCCTGAGTCTCTAAATTGACCAGGCTGAGCTTCTTGAACTTGTGATTTTGCTGCCACTGCCTCCCAGCATACTGGAATTACAGATCTGCGTGACTAGGCCTGGTTTAAATTTTTAGGTTTGTTTTATTTTTGCTTTTATTCTTTGAGACAAAGTTTCATTCTGTAGTCCAGGCTTGTCCTGAACTCACTATGTAACCCAGACTGGCCTCTAATTCAGGGCAATCTCCCTGCTTCAGCCTCTCAAATTCTGGGATTACAGACAGGCACCACAAAATCCTGCTAATGTTTATGCGGTGCTATGGAATTGAATAAAGAGCCATGAGCATGCTAGGGAAACACTTTAACCACTAAAAACTATATACTGCCCACCCATGTCCTGCCTTTTTTTTTTTTTTTTTTTTTTTTTTTTTTTTTTTTTTTTTTTTTTTTTTTTTTTTTTTTTTTTTTTTTTTGAGACAGGATCTCACTCTGGCCCAGGCTGGTCCTGAACTCACTGTGGAGCCCAGGCTAGCCTTGGACTCAAGGCAATCCTCTTGCTTCAGCCTCTCAAGTGCTGAGATTATAGGTGTACACCCAGCTTTATGTGGTGTTGGGGAATCAAACTCAGGGCTTTCTCTGCTTGCAAGACAAACACTTTAACCACTGAACTATGCCCCCATCCTCTCTTTCTTTTAAAAAATAGCTTTATTGGGATATATTTTATAGCCCATACAATTCACCCAACTAAAAAGTACAACTCAAAGGTGTGTGGAGAGGTGCAAGCGCATAATTCTTGTACTCTGGTTTTGAATGACTTAATGTTTATCCATCAGTGGTCCTGGGGAGTGCTCAACCAGACTGTCACAAGTTATAGTCAGCTGCCATTTCTAAAGGCTTTCCATTAATCTTGCTTTCCAGTAAATTCTCCATTTCCAGGGGGACCCACTATCCCTCACTGCCTGCAACCCCACTACCTCCTGTCACATTTTCAAGGTTCATCCCCATGGTATTCTATTTATTTACTTATTTTTTTGCTGGTTGTGAGGAAAATATTTTATTGTGAAAAATATAAAAGGGGGAATAAGGCAGGTAAAACTTCTACTAGTCAGAAGGGGGATGCAGAAATTTAGGTTGCCCTGGCACTTTATTCTTTTTGGGAATATGGAACATCCCATAATATCCCATTGTATGGCTGTACTACATTTTATCCATTTCTCAGCTGATGAACATTTGGGTGGTATTTTATTTTATTCTTTTTTTTTTTTTTTTGAGACAGGGTCTTGCTCTATAACCCAGACTAATTCTGAACTCACTATGCTGCCCATACTAGCTTTGGACTTGACAATCCTCCTGCCTCAGCCTCCCCAGTGCTGGGATTACACGCATGCACCACCACACTTGTCTTTATGTGGTGCTGGGGAATTGAAGTGCTTTAACCCCTCCCTCTTCTTTTGAATCACAGTGATTTAAGTAATGTACATATACGTTCTCAACACTAAAAGGGTGAACAATGGAGACAAAAATGGAAACAATGTCAAAGCTCCCACATTTTTCCCCTCAGTCCTCCCTTTCTCCCTAGACGTGAGGCTGGCCACAGTTTCTTCTGAATCTTTCTGGTCATATGTGTTAATTCTTCACACGGTGTCCTATTATTACACTGTGGGCTCCACAGGGCATGGCCCCTCCCACACCCTGGGTGACTGATACCTCTTCTGGGAAAGGTGGGCCCCAATACTTATAAATTCAGTGGATCCCTGGGAAATGTGGGCAGTTCTATAAAGTTTTCCTTATCTCTGAACATCCACGTTCAGGTGTGGATGGGACAGTGAGTGGCTGGGAGGAAGCTAAAATCAACAGCTCCAACCCTCTACGCTATGACCGCCAGATTGGGGAATTTAGAGTCACCAGGGCTGGGCTCTACTACCTGTACTGTCAGGTAAGCCCCACCTGGTTCTGTGGGTAAAGCAGTAACTGAGGGAAGAAGGGTTTGGTTTGGGGGAAAAGAAGGAAACAAGCTAAAGGCTGGGGAGGGAGAGTTTGGGGTTTGGGAGAGATGGGGTACCTAATCTTGCAGAAAATATGACATCCAGGTGAGGGCAAACAGAGGCTTGGACTCTGCCTGCCACGCCCTTCCCAGGTGCACTTTGATGAGGAGAAGGCTGTCTACTTGAAGCTGGACTTGCTGGTGGACGGCGTGCTGACGCTGCGCTGCCTGGAAGAATTCTCTGCCACTGCAGCCAGCTCCCTTGGGCCTCAGCTCCGCCTCTGCCAGGTGTCTGGGCTACTGCCCCTGCGGTCAGGGTCCTCCCTGCGGATCCGTACCCTCCCCTGGGCCCACCTCAAGGCTGCCCCCTTCCTCACCTACTTTGGACTCTTCCAAGTTCACTGAGAGGCCTGGTCTCCCAGGAGGTTTCCCAGGCTGTGAGCTCCACACAGCTCTCTGAGCGCCTACTCTCCACTTCTCCACCCTACGCTGCTCTGGCTCCAGGCCCGCCCCTCCCTCCACAGGCTGCCAGGGCTTGTTCATGTGTTTTCCATCTCACATAAATATTCCTATTCTTCTCCTTAGCACCTCCCCGTTCCACCCCTCTCCCTCCCCCTCCACCACACACCTCTCCAGCTCCCAAAGTGCTGATCTTACCATGGCCCCACTAATCTTTTGATTCCTCCCAAACACAGCCCATCAAGACACTGTGTTTACTGACCCTGTGGGCAAGGATGGGTTGGAAAGACCCTGCTTCAGGCACTAAGAGGGGCTGGACCTTGTGGCAAGAAGCCAAAGAGCCTGGAACTAGGCCAGGAGTTCCCACATGTGAGGGTTAAGAGCCTAAGATAAGCTCCTCCCTTGACAATTCCCTGTGGATTTTGAAAACAGATATTATTTTTATTATTATTGTGACAAAATGTTGATAAGTGGATATTAAAGAGAATAAGTCATGGTCTCTCTCTTTATTGGGGCCCAAGTTAGCTGAGGGCTGCGGGCAGGGGCCTGGACCCTGGGGAGCTGGGGTCTGCAAACCTGCTACGTGCAGTTGGGTCAGAGAGCAGAAAGGTGCACTGTCCTGGAAAAAGCCGGTCCTCCGCTCCAGGTGCTGCAGAAGCAGCTCATTTCCCTAGGAGGCGGACTTCCTCCTGTGGGGGAATCCCTGGCTGGGAGGAGCAGGGGCCCTTCCTCTTGGCGGCCTCAGGACATTTAGCAGGTGCTGGCACATGCCCTGGCTGGGAGATGGGGGTATGCTGGCCCAGAAGCGGGACTCCGAAGTCAGTAGGCAGGACATGGGGGCTGGGCACGTGGGAATCTAGGCTCCTGGGTCCTGGGAAGTAGTCCTGCAGAGGCTGGGGGGCTTGGGGCTGTTCCTTTGTCTCTTAGTCCAGAGCCTTATGTAAGAGCTTTTTTCAGGAAACAGGAAGTCTTGCTTGCCAAGTGCAGCACAGGGAGTAGTGCAGGCCTTATTCCAACACACTCGGCCCAGCTTTAACCCCAGCACCTAGCCAGTTTCTTGTCCCTGGATTGCTCCCCGCTGACTCCTACCTCCCTTTTCTCACCTTCAGTTACCTCTAGCGAACTTCCCCAGAGATCTCTCCCACGCCTGAGCCACAGAATCTTCCACTCTAACCCTTAACCCCCAACAGTGCCCAGTTTGTCCCCCATCCCTGCTCCTGGCACCAGGACCCAGTGCCAGCCAACCTTCCCTCCCCCACCCACTCTGGGGCCAGCCCTGGGATCCTAAGCTTTGGCCACTCTTCCTGGGTGTCACTGGTAGTCCTGTCCTGCCTAGACAGACTGGCACCAAATTCTTCTGAGCCTGAGGAGGGTGGTCCTCAAGTCAACACTAGCCCCACACTGGGGTGCCAGGAGTACCCATATATCCCTAGCTTGCTTTTCCCCTCCCTCTTTTTATTCTCAAGTTCCTTTTTATTTCTCCCTTGCGTAACACTCTTTTTCCCTTCTGCACTGCTGCCAGCACCCCTAACCTCCCCAGACATCTCCTTGCCACCCCATTCCTGAGACCACAGCTGTTGGCAGAGTCCCTGGCTCATGCCAGCTTCATCTCCTTTCTTGCTAGCCCCCAAAGGGCCCCTGGGCAACATGGGAGGCTCAGTTCGAGAGCCGGCACTGTCAGTTGCTCTCTGGTTGAGTTGGGGGGCTGCTCTGGGGGCTATGGCTTGTGCCATCGCTCTGCTGACCCAACAAACAGAGCTGCAAAACCTAAGGAGGGAGGTGAGCCGGCTACAGAGGAGCGGAGGGCCCTCCCAAAAGGGGGAAGGAGATTCCTGGCAGAGCCTCGGGGAGCAGGTGAGTGAGGGGGAACGGGGGAGGGAAAATGGGAGAAAGATAGTTGGCAGTGGGACCTCTGGGCCTCTTTGCTCCAATCTTCTAGTCTACAAAGTCGCAAGTGGATGCCAGAGAGGGTCCCTGAAGTCAAGGGAGCCGCCATTGCAGAAAAGGAAACTGTTAAAGATTAATGCTTCTTGTACCTAACAGATCCTGGAGGGCGGCCAACACCAAGGCGCAGGGTGCTGGATAAAGGCGCAGGGGAGATTTGAGGCATTCCTGGCATGGCGGAAGCCTGGGAGGAAGGTGGTCTGGCCCCTTGTCTCCTAGTCTAACCCTGATCCTCTTTCCATAGCAGAGCCCAGATGCTCTGAAAGCCTGGGAGAGCGGGGAGAGATCCCGGAGAAGGAGAGCAGTACTCACCCAGAAGCGGAAGAGTGAGCCCTGGGGCACGGCAGGGGTGGGAGGTGGTCACACAGCATGGGGACTGCTAGCCTGAGCCTGGGTGAGGGCAGAGGGTGGATAGCAGGGCCTTGGGGCAGGTGGACACTGCTAAGATTTCCTCCTTCTCTCCTCAGAGAAGCGCTCAGTTCTGCACCTTGTTCCCATTAACATCACCTCCAAGGGTGAGCACTATTTTAAATAATGGCTTTGGGGGAGGGACACAAACCAGGAACTCTGACGCTGGCACCTGAGCCCAAGAGAATCTTAGCGGCAACAGGGGGAAAGCTGATAAGTGCTAAGAGTGCAAAGAAATCCTGATGGTCACACTCCTCACCTCCAGAGGACTCTGATGTGACAGAGGTGATGTGGCAACAAGCTCTTAGGCGTGGAAGCGGCCTGGAGGCCCAAGGATACATTGTCAGAGTCTGGGAAGCTGGAGTTTATCTGCTGTATAGCCAGGTAACCCCAGACATACCCTGAGCCTCAGGTGGGAGCCTGGAGGCTTGGCTCTTCACTTTTCTCTCAGAGCCCGTAAGCCTGTACTGAAGGTTCCTGATCCCTCTGTTCATATCAAACTTAGACCACCTTCCTTTAATGTCAGGGTTCCTGAGGCCTCCCAGAACTGAGCCATGCCAGCGTGATTTTCTTCAATGTCTTCCTTTCCATGCCAGGTCCTCTTTCATGATGTGACTTTCACCATGGGACAGGTGGTGTCTCGAGAAACCCAGGGAAGACAAGAGATTCTATTTCGATGTATACACAGTATGCCTTCCGACCCTGACAGAGCCTACAATAGCTGCTATAGTGCAGGTGAGAGCCATGTGGTGAATGTGACCAAAACAAGGCCTCACTGACTTGGATCAGCAGTTTTGGGAACAAAGTAGGGGGGTGGAGCCCAGGGTGTAGAGGCAGATCTGAGGCATGAAGGACAGAATGCCTAGGTCCTTACAGAAAGCAGAAGAGGAGGAGGAATTGGAGAAAGCAGAGTGAAGCATCAGAGTATGTGGAAACTTGTTCTTCACTGACCACTACTTTCTTTTCTCAGGTATCTTCCATTTACACCAAGGGGATACTCTCAGTGTTGTAATTCCCCGGGGAAAAGCGAAACTTAGCCTCTCTCCACATGGTACCTTCCTGGGGGTTGTTAAACTGTGATTGTGTTATAAAAGATGGTTCTGAGCTGGGAAGATCAGTGTGGGTACACACCGGAGACAGCCAAGAGCTGCTGGACAAAAGACGCAGAATAGGAAGAGAAACCTCTACTTCTCTTTTCCTCTTGACTCCCACCCCCTGCACTTTGATTTAATGTGTATTAAAGAGGTAGAATATCTTGTTTTTACCTCCCACCCAGCTCTTAATTGTGTCTGCGTGTGGAAGGGTGTTGGGAGGAGAGTGCCTAGCGTTACCCAAAGCTGCTGCTGGGTCCACTGGAATGCATCCAGAACAGCACCACCATCTAGCGGCAGTTTTGAGGGAATCATCCTGCCTCTTGGCAGAAGTCCAAAAGCCTCCCTCGCAAGGGAAAACCCCCGGTCTCCAGTGCCACGCCTCTTCTTTCTCCTTCACTCCTTAAGAAGCCTCATCTCAATTCTATCTATTGGGCCCGTTTCCATGACTACCCAGAAATATATCTATTCTGTGTCTGTCTGCGGCGGGTGCCTGATGGCTAAGATGGATCTTCCGCAGCCACGTAATTCCTCGGGCCCCAAGTTTTGCCTTTCATGGTTTCCCTTCATTCTCCTCACATGGCTGGCCACTTCAAACCTCTGAGGGCTAAAGATGGTGCCCAGGAAGCCTCGGCTGTGCCGTACGACCAGGCGTGGGACTTGCCTCCCTCCTCTGAGCTCTTTTTTTTCCGCTTCAAGTCTTGCTTAAAGTTTAATTAAAGAGAATGAGTGAAATCCTGGCTCCATTTCCCCAGCGTCTCGCTTCTGCTCCATCCCTGTACCGAGACCTCCCTGCCCCCCTGGCTCAGCTCCGGGCCGCCCCAGCGGACCGAGTACGGGGGCCCCGAGAACGAGGCGCACGAACGCGGACCGCCGCGGCGCTCAGTTGTAGAACGTGAGGAACGCAGCACGGGCCGCTCGCGGCAGAGCGACGGGCGGCTACGCGCAGGCGCAGCGGGGTGCGGAGCGCGGCGGCGGGGACGGTCCCTTGGCGCCTACGTTCTCGAGTAGGCGGGGATTGCGTGCGTGGAGGCCGCGCCGGCGCCGTTCGCCGGGTGTGACGTACTAATCGTGCGCCCGTACCGCCCGTGGGCCTGGGGCTCGCGGGAGGGGAAGCGGGAGGAGGGGGAGGAGGAGGTGAGGGCGGTGCTGGTGGCAGTGGCGGTGGCGGGGGTCGTAGTCGAGGTGGAGGCTGAAGCGTGAAGCCGAAGCCGAGCCAGAGGCGGCCGTGGCGGGGCGGCAGGACGCGCGGCCCAGAAGCGTTGGAGTCTTGAATTGAGACGGCTGCGCCTGGAAACTGCAGGAGTGGCGGGGTCGCCGCCGCCGCCGCCGCCGCCGCCGCCGGAGCGATGAGCCGGGAAGCCTGAGGCGGAGACGCCCGCCCTCGGGCCCGTCCGCCCGGCTTCCCCTCTGGGGTAAGGACTAGCCCCTTCCCCTCCCCCTCCCTGTCTTAGCCTCTTTATTTTTTCTTTTTCCTTTATTTCTGGACCTCGCTTCCACCTGACAGGGGCCAAGAGGCCTTCGTGCTCCGAGCCACCCGATTTTGTAAGACCACACAGGTGTTGGGACGCGTCCTGGTCTCTGGGGAAGAGACAGGGAAAGGGGCTGGGCCGACCTGGCTCTTGCGGCCCTGTTCTCTCCTCAGCGCCCTGATTCGGTCGCCTCAGCATTAATTTGATGCTGTTTTAGTTTCCTTAAAAATGCTTCCCTTATATTAGACTCAGCCCTCTGAGCCATGATCTGGTACTTGCATTCCCACCAGAGATGACCCCAGCATGCCCACACACCTTTCCCCTTCATTCATTCCAGGGTGGAAGGGAACTGCCTTCCCACCCTGAAGCAGTTTGCCTGTGAAAGTTGGGGTCTCCTCCAGTACTTCTAAGCCCTGGCACGATTTCTATGCTAAGCCATCACCTTGAGCAAAAAAATCACTCTAGGTAGCCTCTAATAGAACACTACTGATGCTGTTAAAAAAAAAAAAAAGTAGAGCCTGAAAATACTGGATTTCATCCAGGCTTCTGAGAAGACCTCTGAGATTTGCTGGTTAAGTGTTTTCCCTTGTCTCTACCTGGGCAAGAAAGAGATGATGGCACAGACTGTGAAGGACCCCATGGTAGCTGTGAGAAACTGGAATTAAGAGTCTTGCACTTTTTAAAAATTTACTTCATTTGCATCTGCATCCAAAGGAGGCATGAGGGAGAGGCAGAATTTGGAAAGGAGAAATACTTAGATCCTGAGACTCTTAACTTTTTCTTACAGGGTACTGAAAGATGAAAGAGACTATACAAGGGACTGGGGCTTGGGGGCCTGAGCCTCCCAGACCCAGCACAATTTACTCAAGCCCCAGGCGAGAGCGTCTTCGTTGGCCCCCACCCCCCAAGCCACGTCTGAAGTCAGGTGGAGGGTTTGGGCCAGATCCTGGGTCTGGGACCACAGTACCAGCCAGACGCCTCCCTGTCCCTCGGCCCTCTTTTGATGCGTCAGCTAGTGAAGAGGAGGAAGAGGAGGAGGAGGAAGATGAAGATGAAGATGAGGAGGAAGAAGTGGTAGCTTGGAGGCTGCCCCCCAGATGGGGTCAACTGGGAGCCTCCCAGAGGCCTCGCCCTCCCCGCCCCACTCATCGAAAAACGTGCTCACAGCGCCGGCGCCGCGCCATGAGAGCCTTCCAGATGCTGCTCTACTCAAAAAGCACCTCGCTGACATTCCATTGGAAGCTTTGGGGGCGCCACCGAGGCCGACGGAGGAGCCTTGCACACCCCAAGAACAATCTTTCACCCCAGGAAGGGGGTGCAACGCCACAGGTGCCATCTCCCTGCTGTCGTTTTGATTCTCCCAGGGGGCCTCCCCCACCCCGGCTGGGTCTGCTCGGTGCTCTCATGGCTGAGGATGGGGTAAGAGGGTCTCCACCAGTGCTCTCTGGGCCCCCCACAGAGGAAGATGGACTGAAGTGGACTCCAGCATCTCCTCTGGACCCTGATGCAGGTAAGGTGGAAAAGGGGCTGATGGGGAGGGGGGAGGACTAAGAGCCTGAAGTACCAGGAACCTCTTGCTATTGTGACAGATAAACCCTAAGGAAAGCAGATTGAGGGGTCCAGAGTAGCTGAGAAGTGTCATCATTAAACCTCACTTTGATTGAGATTTTTCCTGTTGTCAGAGTGTATCATCCATACATGTGTCTGACAGTCTTACTTAGAAAATAAACTAAGGAGTTATACCTGAGTAGATGTCCTGTGGGAATTTTGTGTGTATTGTGTTTGTACTAAAGATTAAGTCTAGGGGCTTCACACTGAGCTATGTCCTGAGCCCATTTTTTAGTTTTGATTTTGAGTCTAAGTCACTAAATTGTCTAGGCTGGCCTTGACCTAGCGATCTCTCAGCCTCCGTTTCCCAGGCTTCTGGGATTATAAGCCTGTACCACTACACCCAGCTTTCTGTTGTTTTGAGAACTGGTGCACAAGAGAGCTGTGGTTTAGAAAAATAAGTTTTGTCCACTTCAAATCTTTTTTACACCTGTCAGGATAAAAAGCCCTGTGTCTGCATCTCCAGAGGCTGCCAATTTTATGGTGCTAGATTGGGATTGCTCCCGTTATTGGAGTATATCATCCATACATTTGTCTGACAGTTTCACTCAGAATGGTTCTCTTTCAGAGAACTCCAAACAATGTAACGTCTTTACATATTAAGGCTTTATTACGTGCTGGGTACTAACCAAGGTGTTAAGCAAATAGTGGTGACAAACACTCCTGAAGTTTGCATTTGTCTAAATTTTAGTCTTCTGTCTGTGAGTAGGAACTCGTGTTCTCTTTCCTGTCAGAAACTCCTGGACATTCTCTCTCTCTCTCTCTCTCTCTCTCTCTCTCTCTCTCTCTCTCTCTCTCTCTCTCTCTCTCTCCCTCCCTCCCTCCCTCCCTCCCTCTCCCTCCCTCCCTCCCTCTCTCTCTCTCTCTCTCTTTGTTTGTTTCTTTCTTCTTTCTTTCCTTTCTGAGACTGAGTCTTGCTCTGTACCCCAGACTCTAGTCCAGGCTGGCCTAGGACTCAAGGCAGTCCTCCTTTAGCCTCAGAAGTACTGGAATTATAGGCGTGTAGCACCACGCCTGGCTTAGGTGGTACTGGGGAATCAAATTCAGGTACTCTAACAAGTGTTTTAATCACTGAGCCATTCTACCAGCCCCTCTTGGACATTCTGTTATTATATTTTTGGGTTTCCATTACCTTTTCTTGTTATATTTTTGAGGCAGGGTTGTACTCTGTACTCCTGAGACTCAAAGCAATCCTCCTGCCTCAGGCTCCCAAGTGCAGGCATGCACCACCATACCTAGTTTATGCTGGGGAATTGGATTCAAGACCTTGGCACTTGCTAGGCAAGTGCTTTAATTGCTGTGCCATTCCTCCAGCTCTTCTGTTTTTGTTTTTCTTTTTTTTCTTGAGACAGGGTCTTGCTCTGTAGTCCAGGTCAGTCCTGAACTCACTATGTAGCCTAGCTGGCCTCAGACTCACAGAAATCATCCTGTCTCAGCCTCCTGAATGCTCAGTGCTGGGATTACAGGCATGCATGCCCAGTTTATGTCGTGCTGGAGAACTGAACTCAGGCCTCTGAGCTTGCTAAGCAAGCACTCTAACTGCTGTGTTGTTCCTCCAGCCCAGGGTTTCCATTTCTTAAGGAAATGATAGACTCCACTTCGGACCATCCTTGTGGTTTTTATTTCCTGTAGATTTATTATAGATAGATAGGTAGGTAGATAGATAGATAGATAGATAGATAGATAAAATTTTTCTTTTTTTGAGATAGGGTCTTTCTCTATAGTCCAAGTGGTCCTGAACTCATTGTGTACCTCAGGCTGGCCCGGAACTCACATCAATCCTCTTGCCTCAGCCTCCCGAGTGCTGGGATTATAGGCATGCACCACCATGCCTGGTTTATGTGGTGCTGGGAAATGGAGCTCAGATGTTTTTGCTTGCTAGGCAAGTGCTATAACCACTGTGCTATTCCTCTAGCCCTATTTTTTTTTTTTTTTTTTTTTGAGACAAGGTCTTATTCTACTCCAGGTTGGTCCTGAACTTACTGTGTAGCCCAGGCTAGCCTTGAACTCGTGGCAGTCCTCTTGCCTCAGCCTCCTAAGTGGTGGGATTATAGGCATGTGCCACCATACCCAGTATACATGGTGCACAGGAATTTAACCTAGTGCCTGGAGGTTGCCAGGCAGGCGCTTTAACCCCGAGCTATCCGCCCCACCCCCCACCCCCTTTGCTCTTATAATTTGTGTGCATCAGTTAACCTATTCTTTCACCAGATCTTACAAAATTTTCTCATCCCCATCCTGTTTCCCCTTCCTTACAGGTCTTCTCTCATGTACTGTGCCCAATGGCTTTGGGGGACCACCTGGGCCAGAAGGGGAGCGCAGCCTGGCTCCCCCTGATGCCAGCATCCTCATCAGTAATGTGTGCAGCATTGGGGACCATGGGGCTCAGGAGCTTTTTCAGGGCTCAGATTTGGGCATTGCAGAAGAAGCAGAGCGGCCTGGGGAAAAAGCTGGCCAGCATAGCCCCCTGCGGGAGGAGCATGTGACCTGCGTACAGAGTAAGCCCTAGAGGACATAGTTTTAATCCTTTGGCCAGTTCCTAGGTCAAGTCTTACTTCTTGCCTTCCTCCACTCAGGCATTTTGGATGAATTCCTTCAGACTTACGGCAGCCTCATCCCCCTCAGCACTGATGAGGTAGTGGAGAAATTGGAGGACATTTTCCAGCAGGAATTCTCTACCCCATCCAGGTGAGGCCTGAAGGACGGATGCCCTTCAAAGGGTATCTGGGACCTAGGGTGTGCAGAGAGAATGCTGTTGTTGTTTTCTCCCATAGGGATATACTTGGGGAGGAGGAAGCTAGAGCTGGAAAGGGAGAATATGCAAGCAAGGTGCCATGCCTCTATAAGCAGACTGGGAGGGTCTTTATCAGGGACTGTGACATACTTTTGTAAACCTTAGTATTTATTTGCCTCTTTCTGGAGAGTAGGTCTTCAGCAGGTCCTCAAAAGGACCCATGACCAGGATGGGGGTTGGGGGAGTATCATTTTAGATTTTACTGAGGCAATAGTAGATATTTCTGGAAGGTATTTCTTTGTGCTGTGCCCCATCATTTCTTGGATGGTTCTACTTTTTGCCTACTCAGAAAGGGCTTGGTACTGCAGCTGATACAGTCATACCAGCGGATGCCAGGCAATGCCATGGTGAGGGGATTCCGAGTGTCCTATAAGCGGCATGTGTTGACGATGGACGATTTGGGAACCTTGTATGGACAAAACTGGCTCAATGACCAGGTGAGAAGCGGTAAAGAAATACCTCTGTGGGGATTTAGGGAGCGAGGTGTCTGGGGCCTCTAAATAGGGGATCCCTGTACCCATGCTGCACCCTCCATGGCAAGTTGCCTCCCATCTTCTTCCCAGGTGATGAATATGTATGGTGACCTGGTCATGGACACGGTCCCTGAAAAGGTAGGCCCAAGCAGATGCTTCAGTCCCCAGAAGAACTTCAGGTCTAAGCAGCTTTCACTCCCTTTCATCTCTTCCATTATATAGAAAGAGGGTTTCTGTTCCTGGGGAAGATGTGGTTGATAGTAATCTGTCATATCTCTGAGCTTGGCTTTGAACTTAGCAATTCTTTTCTCCCCTATAAGTATTTGTATTTTGTATTTTTATCTATGGATAGCCCCAAGAATTGGGATGGGAACCTATCTGTAACAGAATGTTAAAAATAGTAAATTTTCCTCTCAGTGAACTGGAGTGAGAACTAACTATTGGAACCGGTCCCTAGAGCTTTATGAAAGGAAACAGGCTGGGAGGAAAAAGGGGAGACTTGGTAGAAGGCCCTTAGGTTTTTTTTTTTTCTTTTTTTTTTCCTTGCTGCCTCCGCAGCCTCTGCCACTCCAGCTCTTAGGTCTTTTAATCTCATCCAGCTCTTTTATGTTATTGGCACAGGTGCATTTCTTCAACAGTTTCTTCTACGATAAACTCCGTACCAAGGGTTATGATGGGGTGAAAAGGTGGACCAAAAATGTGAGTTACGAATTTCATATCTACTTAACCCTTTGAGTGTCAACCATTAGATGTTTGTTTTCCATAAGTGATTTCCTCAACCCTTTTTATTCGGTCTTCTAAATATTAAATGTCTCAGGGCTTAGGAATAGCACAGCAGTTCGAACACTTACATAGCAAGTGCAAGGTCCCAAGTTTGATTCCACCTTACCAAGTAAGCTGGTTATGTTGGCGCATGCCTATAATCCCAGCAGTCCAGAGGCTGAGGGCAGCCTGGGTGACATAGTGAATTCAGGACCAGCCTGGCCTATAGACTGAGACTGTAGCTCAAAATAAGTAAGTCCCAGAACTCCAGACCCTTTCCTAGGTAATGGGAGCTTTTACCTTCTCTGTCCTTTGTTTCTTTTTCTTTTCTTTTCTTTTCTTTTCTTTTTTTTTTGAGACATGGTCTCGCTGTGTGGTCCAGGCTGGTCCTGAATTCACTTCAGAGCCCAGGCTGGCCTCGGACTCACGGCAATCTTCCTGTCTCAGCCTCCCGAGTGCTGGAATTACAGGCGTGCGCCACCACGCCCAGCTTAATGTCCTTTGTTTCTAAATAAAGACCTTTGCTACCTATTTTAGAAAAAAAAATATTAACTGTCTCTTGCATGCAAGGCACTATTTTAGACATTAAGGCCAGCCTGAGCTACATAGTGAGTTCAGGACTAACCTGAACTACCCAGAGAGAGACCCAGTGTCCAAAAAAAAAAAAAAAAAAAACCCAACAACAACAAAAGGTAAGGCAGGAGCTGGAGGAATAGCCCAGTGGTTAAAGTGCTTGGCTTACAAGCCCCAAGGCCCATGGTTCAATTCCCCAGCACTACATACACTGGGTGTGGTGGTGCACTTCTGTAATCCCAGCACTTGGGAGGCTGAGGCAGGAGGATTGCCCTGAATTCAAGGTCAACTGGTCTACATAGGGGGTTCAGGACCAGCCTGAACTGAGAAATACCCTGTCTCAAGAAGGTAGGGGGAGGGGAGGGGAGATTGCAGTATTTTTATTTTCAAGGGGCAAAGAGGGAGGTTTTAATTTGAAAACAAGGACAGGGGTAAAAGCTTCCCTTAACCAGATGGGGACCCCAAAAGGGAGTTGCCCATGGATAAAGTATTAAGAGATTCAGGACCAGCCTGGACTATAGAACAAGATCCTGTCTATAAATAAATAAATAAGGGAACTTCTTACCTTTTTGGAATGGAAATAAGTTAAATTTAAGGTAATGATAAGTGCTATGAACAGATTGAAACAAATGTGATAGCATTTTGTAGTACTTTTCATGGAGTGGTCTAAGAAGACCTCTCATAGCTGAGAATTGAATTAATGAGGAGGCAGCCATGTACAGATTGGAGGAAGTGTTTTTTGTTTGTTTGAGACATGGTCTGTCTCTGTAGTCCAGACTGATCCTGAATTTACTATGTAGCCCAGCCTGGCCTTGAACTCGCCCCCTACCTCAGGCTCTTGAGTAATGGGGTTATAGGCATGTGCCACCATGCCCAACTATGTTTTGTTGTTTTCTTTTTCTTTTTTCCCCCTTCCCCCCTTTTTTTTCTCTTTCTTTCTTTCTTTTTTTTTTTTTTTTTTTTTTGAGACAGGGTCTAACTCTGTAGCCCAGGATAGTCCTGAACTTACTGTGTAGCCAGGTTAGTCTTCTACTCGTGGCAGTCCTCTGCCTTAGCCTCCCAAGTGCTGGGATTACAGTTGTTTGCCACCACACCTGGCTTTCCAGCTAATTTTTATGTGATGTTAGATGATCAAACCCAGAGCCTTATGCATGCTAATCAAGCACTGTTAAACACTGAGCAACACCCCCAACCCTGGGGGAGTATTTTAGGTTTTTTTGTTCTTTTGTTTTGTTTTGTTTTTGTTTTTGTTTTTTGAGACAGGGTCTTACTCTGTAGTCCAGGCTGGTCCTGACTCACTATGGAGCCCAGGCTAGCCTCAAACTCATGATAGTCCTCCTGCCTGAGCCTCTAAGTGCTGAGATCATAGGCAGGCACCACCATGCCCAGCTTTATGTGGTAGGAATTGAACTCATGTCCTTTAGCTTGCTAGCCAAGTGCTTTAACCTCTGTGCTATTCCTCCTGCCCCAGGTGGGAGTATTTTAAGCAAAGAGAAAAGCAAGTACCTGAGACCCAAGGAGCAAAACTGAGGAAGAGGGTCTGTGTAGGTGGCCTACATGTTTGGAGTAGAGTGAGCAATAGCAGATAGCAAATTGGGTCAGAGAGAAGGAGGGTATATTTTATTCTACACATACTGAGAAGCTGTTGAAGTTTTAAGAAGGAGGGGAGTACTTTGTGGTATGTTACTTTTGTGGTAGTTGAGCTCAGGGTTTTCACACTGAGCTACAGCCCCACATCATTATTCTTTCTTTATTTGAGACAGGGTCTCGCTGTGTAGGCTAGGCTGCTCCTTCACTCACGGCAATCCTCCTGTATCAGCATTCCGAGTGCTGGGATTACAGGCATGCACCACCATGCCCAGCTGAGGTGGGAGGATTGTTGTGAGTCTAAGGCCAGCCTGAGCTACAGAGCAAGACCCTGTCTCAAACCCCCCCCCCAAAAAAAAAAAAATGAGCTTTGGAGACAGTCCTTTTTGGGACCCCTTGCAATTAGAAGTTTTTCTCCTCTTATTTGTTTTCGATATAAAACCATCTTCTTTGAAGGGGGAAAAGTAATGGGGGAAGTCACTGGGGATATAGCTCATTGTGAAAGCTCTGGGTTCAATCCAGAAAGGAACCCCACCCCCCAAAAAAATCTAGATGCTGAACTTTGCCTTATAATCCCGCAATCCAGGAACCTACGCCTTGTGTTCTCTCACCTGACTCTTTCCTACTCCTTGCCTCATCTTTTTTTTTTTTTTTTTGATACAGGGTCACTGTCTTGTCCAGCCTGGTCCTGAATTCACTATGTAGCCCAGGCTGGCCTCAAACTCAAGGCAGTTCTAGCTCAGGTTCCTGAATGCTGAAATCATTGGCATAGACCACCATGCCTGGCTAATTTTTATTTGGTGCTGGGAAATCAGATCCAGAGCCTTGCACATACTCAGCATGTGCTCTAACCACTGAGCTATGCCCCCAGCCTCTCCTACTAATTTAGAACCCTTGGCAATCAGAAGGACCTGGGTGTTGTACCTGACCTGGCACTCTCTCTTCAGGTGGACATCTTCAATAAGGAGCTACTACTAATCCCCATTCACTTGGAGGTACATTGGTCCCTCATCTCTGTTGACGTGAGGCAGCGTACCATCACCTATTTTGACTCACAGCGCACCCTAAACCGCCGCTGCCCTAAGGTTTGAGGGGATGTGGGGAAGATACATAGAATGTAGGGAGGTCCAGTGGCAGGACATTTCAGGAAGAAGGGTAGGCTTTGGGTCTCTGAGGCATGACCTGGTCATGCTGTCTGCCGCCATCATACCTTGGGTTTGGTGGAAATGGAAGATATTACTTCATCTTTTTCCTCATCCACATAGCATATTGCCAAGTATCTACAAGCAGAGGCTGTAAAGAAAGACCGACTGGATTTCCACCAGGGCTGGAAAGGTTACTTCAAAATGGTGAGGTTCGGGGGAGGGAAATGGGTCATAATGGTGGTAGTGGTAGGAGGCAAACAATGATGTCATACCCCTGGGGGGAGTATCTAGGTGAATGGGGTCTATATTTCTGTTCTCTAGAACGTGGCCAGGCAGAATAATGACAGTGACTGTGGTGCTTTTGTGTTGCAGGTAAGTAGATGATGGGGCTTCCATCTCTTCCAGTTCTTGAGTCAGTTGGGTTAAAGGGTTGGGAGATAAAGGGTTGGGAGACTTGGCTCAACCAGTTGTGGAACAGGGAGTAGCAGTAACCTTGTGTGTCAGGACATAGAAACTATTTCATTGTGCTTCTTATCTCACAGTGGTCTCTGTCCCTTGGCTCTGGCCCTGACTCAAGCTGCCTTCTACATCCTGACTCAATGTATATTTTGTCCAGTTAAATATTAGGTATATTACAGAACAATAGCTTTAGAGCCAGGCTGCTTTTGAACTCCAGATCGCAGGACCTTGGTTCTCTGTATGGGAAGTGGGGATACTCTCTGAAAAACTGAAAGATGTTTCATATGAAATATGTAGCACAGGTCCTTACCTGGGAGAGATGCTCTCGCTGGTTCTCATGACCTGTTTTGTTAACGCCCAGTACTGCAAGCACCTGGCCCTGGCCCAGCCCTTCAGCTTCACCCAGCAGGACATGCCCAAACTTCGTCGGCAGATCTACAAGGAGCTGTGTCACTGCAAACTCACTGTGTGAGCCTCGCACCCCAGGCCCTGGTCCCGTTAATGGGCATGAGGACTTGGGAGACCCTTCCCAAGAAAACTAGTTCTTTTGTCTCTTGCCTTCCCCCACCCAAATCCCTTTTTTCATATTTAAATGTTTGATTTCTGGATTTTTTGTGGTTTTTTTTTTTTTGAGAGAATACTTGTTGATTCTGATGGGAAGGGGTAGCCACAGAAAAGCCCTTTCTGTTTCATTGAAGGGCAGTACTGCCTGTGGCCTGAGTGGAGTAGTTATCCCGTTCCATGTACAGGGGGCAGGAAGTCAATGTGGGGCGGTGGGCGGGCAAAGGGATTACTGCCTGCCAGATATTCAAACTTTTTTTATATATATATACATATATATATAAATGCCATGGTCCTGCTCTGGTTAATAAAGGATCCTTTGGAGATAAGTGGTCGTCTTCCTTGCCAGGCTTCAAACAGTAGAAATACGCTATCTCGGGCCTTTGATGTGTGCATACTCCTTTTGGGGCCTTCAGACTCTGGAAGCCTGGTTTCCATACCTGGCTGTGACAAATATGGAACAATACTCTACTGCGATCATCCAATCAAATCCCCCAGCAAAGGGCATAGTGGGAAGTGAGAAGAGAGAGAACAGAAGCGCCAATAATGTGGGAGCTTGAAAGCAAAGCTGGGGAACAAGACGAAGAAGGGTTTGGGATGGGAGCCAGCCAGGGTTCCTGTCAGCCCAGAAATACACACCAGCCCCCCGCTTTCCCCTACTTAGGGAATCGTCCCAGCCCCGGGAATATCGCATCAGATTCTGTCACTTCCACCACACTTAAGGTATGCCCGGGCCCCAGATCTGCTTCAGGGTAAGGGAGAGTACAAAATTTGAGTCTTCTGGGAGGCCGGAAGGCCCTTAGGCTGAGACCTCACCCCCCTCGTGTGATAGGGCTTCCTGAGCCACGTGACTCAGACAGGCTAGCCTCCGCACGTGTAAAGGTGCAGGGCCCCAAGATGGCGGCCAGGCCTCGAGGCCTGGCTTCTATATGTCACTTCCGTGCCGGCGAGAAAGGCGGGCCTTCTAGCCAATGAAGTTGCGAGGCCGGTCTCCGCCTTGATAGGCATTCAAACTACCCAGTAGAGAGTGCGAATCAGCGCCTAAGCCCTGACGTCACGTCGGCCTCTGGAGCGCCCGCAGGCGGGACTGACGCTGCCAGGCCAATGCAATGGCCGGGGCGGAGCCGGGCGCTCTATAAGTTGCCGATAGGCGGGCACTCCGCCCTACTTTCTAAGGATCATGTCTGCGAGTCAGGAGTCCCGGTAAGAAAAGCGTTTTGCGAGAAGTGGAAGGTACTTACTCTGCTGGGTCCTTCGCTGGGGGAGAGGCCCCTGCCCAGGCCCCTGAGAGGCGGGGACCCCAGCCGGGAAGATCTGCTCAGGGCCGAGGGGGAAGACCCACTTTCGACGCTGCCGTCGGGGTGCGCCCGGGAAGGGCGGCCCGGTTAGGCCTGGTCGTCTGAGGCTTGTCGCGAACCTCGGCCTGGTGCTGCGTAGTGTGTAAAGCACCGGCTCTGCGTGGCAAGAGGGGGTCGTGACCTAACGTGGGCAAGGCAGGGCGGCTGCCACTGCGCGGCCTGGCCCGGCGGCCGCCGGCCTCCCTCGGGTGGGGGTGCTCGCGCGGCTTCCGGGGGATTCTGAGGTTACTGCTCGCGAGAGGCGGGAGTGCCCGGGTCCTCGGCCAGTCGCTTCGTCGCGGTGGAAATGTGGGTCGGGGAAGAAACCGGCCGTTCAGTGTGCTGGTTTTCTTGACGGCCAGGACCGAGCCTAACCCCAAGGAGCGGCCGCGTGAGGCACCTGGAGCCCACCGGGCGTCGGGCGGGCGGGTCCATTTTGCCGCACAAGCCGGGCAATTGGCAAACTGCGGATGGGCAGGTCCACTTTCCTTCAGGGGTGAGCGGCCTGAGGTATGGGAGGGCGGCGCCATTTCGCGACGGGGAGCGGGCGGGGTGTGAATTGTTTCTCGGGTGGGGGGTAGATGCCGACGGGTGTTGGAAAGAGCGAGCACATGGCGGCCTGAGGGTATCCCTTCCCCCAGTTTGTATCGCTTTTAAGTGTTGTGCAATCTCCCTCTCAGCTAGCTTAGATGAGGTTCATTGTGCGCGAGGCCGTCACCGCCCGCGGCCTCCCACATCCGGGCACTGCGAGGGGGACTCCACTGGAGGGAGTGGGGGAGGGCTCGGGCGGGATGACGTGGGGGGAAGGGGATGTCCTAGCCCGTTTGGGTGGTGCAGGGCGGGACTTCCGGTGCGCTGGTGCTGTGGTGGGAGGTGCACGCGCTTGGGCTTTGGGCGGCCTAGCTCTCGTGGGCCCTCCAGTGAGCGTTAAGTTGTAGCACTGTCGGCAGGGGATGCCCTTACTCCAGTCCCTGGTCCCTAAAAGAGTTGCCTCACGGCTTTGGAACCGGCCCACGCTAAGCTACTCCTGGAGTGGGGCAAAGAGGCCTACCTCAGTTATAAAGTAACTCCTGAGTGTCTTTAGGAAATGGGAAAACTGAGGCGGTATGAAGACTGGCAACTTCCATGGCTAGTTTTTGAAGTGCTTCATTCGAGCATAGGACAAAATTCATGCTTTAAATCAACAGATCCAGAGACAATGGCCCAGATGGAATGGAGCCCGAAGGCGTCATTGAGGTGAGACTGGAACCTGCCACACTTTCTTAGGACTGTGCTCTCTTGTTCTTGAAATGGTAGCTCAGGAACTTAGTTTTCAACCAGAACTCAGAGTTTGTTCTCAAAATGTGGTATTAGAAATACTATAGCTTCACACCAAAGTACTTCTTTACAAGGTATCACGGGAAACCTTTTGTATAAAGCATGTTATTTCAGTTTATTCCTCCTGAACTTCACAGATGCAGGTCTTTAAGTGGGCTGGCCCCTTGGAAACTTCTAAAATGTCTAGAAACTGGCTTCCCTGGAAAATGGAGAGGCTGTGGAACTTTGTAGATAACCACATCTTGTTTACTCCAGCCCCTCCTTTTCTATTGACTTAAGCTTGAATTTACATTCTTCAGAGTAACTGGAATGAGATTGTTGACAGCTTTGATGACATGAACCTCTCAGAGTCTCTTCTCCGCGGTATCTATGCCTATGGTTTCGAGAAGCCCTCTGCCATCCAGCAGCGAGCCATTCTTCCTTGTATCAAGGGTGAGTCCTCACACATGCGCACTTGACCTGAATAAGGTAGCGTTGTGTTGGTGGTGTTCATGTTTTTGGGAGGGGGTGGCAGTGAGCTCCTTGTTCATCCAAGCTTGGCTTTTGGTTGATGCCCATGTCTGGTTCATGTCTTAAACACATGGAGTGCTGTGTTTTCTTTAATAGTAATCAGATAGCTGATACTTTACATTTTGTTTTCTTGTTTTTGAGACAAGGTCTGGCTCTGTAGCCTTGGCTGGCCTTGAACTTGTGGAAGTTCTTGCCTCAGCCTCCTGAGTGCAAGACAAAGAGCTTCAACAGCTGTGCTATTCCTTCAGCCTTTATGTTTGTATTTCTAGATGAATTTGGCATGGCATTAAGTGATCCAATAAGGGCTAGGGTATGTTGGTCAGTGATTTAATGTGCTTCCCTAGCATGCACAAGCATTGGACTCAATTCCCAGCCTCTCAAAAATGACCTAGGTATAGTAGTGTACACCTATAATTTTACCACTAGGAAGGCTGAAGCAGGAGGACTGCTGTGGGTTGGAGGCCAGCCTGGGCCGCAGAGTGATGCCCTCCCTTAAAAAAATGAGCTGGAGGAATAACTCTGTCCTTAAAGGCCCTGAATTCAATTCCACAATACCACATAAAGCTGGGCGTGGTGGTGCACGCCTATAATCCCAGCCCGCAAGAGGCTGAGGCAGGAGGAGGATTGCAGTAAGTTTGAGGCCAGCCTGTGCTCCAAAGTTAAAGACTAGCCTGGGCTCTAGGGTGAGGACCTGTCTCAAAAAGGGGGAGGGAATGAACCAAAAACCTGACCTTGGCTTCAGATAGTTTTGTTCTCACATCTTAACCTGTGGCAGAATAAAACTTAGAGCAATCTGTGCTTGTTTTTTAACTGTTGATTGACGATTGCATAAAATTGGCCCTTGCCCTTTGTTTTGGAGACAGTCTTATTCTGTAGCCCATGCTGGTCCTGAACTAAATATGTAGAATGTAGCCTATACTAGCCTTGGACTTAACAGCGATCCTCCTGCCTTGGCCTCCCTAGTGCAGGGGTTACAGATGTGTTCCACCACTCCTGACTTTATAAGGTAACGGGGAACCAACTCAGGGCCTTGGCTTGTTGGGCAAGCACTGTCATTGTGCCATTCCTGCTTCCCTGGGCCTTGAATAAGATCCCAAAAATCTGTGCCTTCTGTTACATTTTTCTTGAGATAGGCTCTCTGTAGTCCAGGCTTGTCCTGAACTTTGTAGCCCCAGCTAGCCTGTAACTCATAGCAATCCTCCTACCTCAGTCTCCAGAGTGCTGGGATTACAGGCATGCACCACCATGTCCAGTTTATGTATGGGGTGCTAGGGAATTGAACTTGGAGCTTTGTACTTGGTAGGCAAGCACTCTAAACCCCTGTGCTATTCTTCCAGTCCTCAATTTCTAATTTATCTGTTCAGGTTATGATGTGATTGCTCAAGCCCAATCTGGGACTGGGAAAACTGCTACATTTGCCATATCAATTCTGCAGCAGATTGAATTAGATCTAAAGGCTACCCAGGCTTTGGTTCTGGCACCCACTCGAGAATTAGCTCAGCAGGTAAGAGTATGGCTTCTTTGCTCCTCCTGAAGGGCTGGTTTAGTGATAACACTAATCCAGAACTCGGATTATTCTCTGACTACCCCACTGGGGAATGAAGAGATGGCTCTGGGGTAAGGGCAATATGTTGATTGTATAGAGCTCTCAAGACTTGCTAGGATGATTATATGCTGTTTTTCTACCCAAACATTACAAGCACCACTTATTCCAACTATTTCCTGAGTCAGATGGGAGGGTTGCTAGGTGGGGCCTGTCTGGCTGGTCAAGTTTGGTGGCTGTGTAATGAGCAAACCCCCTGGCAATGGGCAAAGAGGCACCTCTTTTGGTGGTGTTGCTCTTATATCAGTCAGGGGCAGAGCAGACGGCAGTCCTTTGTTCATCCTAGCTTGATGCCTGGGTTGTGGCCAGAGCTGTTTCATGCCTAGGGCACATAAAGTTCTAATGTTGGACTTAACTTGGTTCTCTTCTTGGGTGTTGAAGGGCAATGAAACACTGAACTTTAAGATTGTTTATTGAGGGCTGGAGGAAGTCAAGTGCCCAAGTTTGCCCTAGCACCACATAAGCAGGGTGTGGTAGCACACGCCTGTCATTAATCCCAGCACTCTGGAGACTGAGGCAGGAGAGTTACAGTGAGTCTAAGGCACCATAGTGATTTCTGACCAGCCTGGGCTTAAGAGCAAGACCCTGTGTCAAAAAATATTTATGAAGACTCAAAATTTAAAATGTGTCATGGTAGCTGAGAAGAGCTTCTGGGCAAATAATGAACAATTAAGATTAGAAGTCCATTTTAAGACCCTTTTATCCAGAACATGCTCTTTCCTGACACCCCCCTCCCCTTGAGGTAGGATCTCAGTGAGTTTCCCAGGCTGGCCCCAAATTTGGAGTCCTACCCCAGCCTCTCAGGGCTCTAGGATTATAGTCATGAGCTACCAACAAAATGTGAGACCTAGTTTGGGTTCTGTGGCATGGCTGCATCACAGTTTACTTTCAGGAAGTCAAGTTCTGTGAAAAAGTTGTTTAGATTTTTTATTATCAGTATGTACTCAGGAAGCAGATTCAGTTCAGGGATTTGTCTGTCATTTTAGGAAGTGTGATCTTGGCAAGGAGAGAATTACTGGAATTATCTCCTGTTCTTTCCCCAAAAGTGAATTTAGTGATAATGAATCTTCAGGTTGTTGGTGAGAAACTGGGAGGCATTAAGTTGGGGACTGCTGTGGTCAGAAACTAATAAGTGGGCACCTTTTTCTGGGTTCAGATACAAAAGGTAGTCATGGCATTAGGAGATTACATGGGTGCTTCGTGTCATGCCTGCATTGGAGGCACCAATGTACGTGCTGAGGTACAGAAGCTGCAGATGGAAGCTCCCCATATCATCGTGGGAACACCTGGTCGTGTGTTTGATATGCTTAACCGGAGATACCTGTGTAAGTACTCGATTTCTCATTCTTACTCTGATTGATTTTCCTCTGGTATGCGCTTTCTCCTTTTCAGCTTTTACCAAGTGTTCTTTTCAAGGATACTAAGTTTTCCTTCTCCCTATACCAGCTGCTCTATGATGAAGCCCATGCGTGTCATCTGAGCCTGACTTCCCTGTTTTAGCCCAGGTAGTGTTCTACTTCCTAGGGCTGTCATCTGGCCTAGCCAGGGAGGTTCTAGGCAAAGGATCAGTCCTTGAAATTCTGAGAGCAGAATGCCTGTACTTAGAATACGTTTTGTGTTTCTGATTACCATATATTGATTTTTTTTTTTTTGCTGTAGCTCCCAAATACATCAAGATGTTTGTATTAGATGAAGCTGATGAAATGCTAAGCCGTGGGTTCAAGGACCAGATCTATGACATATTCCAAAAGCTCAACAGCAACACCCAGGTGAGAACACTCATTTTGCTAGTATAGCCAGTGAGTGGTTCTTTGATCATAGTGTGGTAGAGGGAAACATGGAGTGCTGCTTAACCTGCTTGTGCATTAACTCTTCCCCATAGGTGGTTTTACTGTCAGCTACAATGCCTTCCGATGTACTTGAGGTCACTAAGAAGTTCATGAGGGACCCTATTCGTATTCTTGTCAAGAAGGAAGAGTTGACCCTGGAGGGTATTCGCCAGTTCTACATCAATGTGGAACGAGAGGTGGGGCCCATTGCAGGTGGCGGGCCTCACAGTAAGTTGTTGGGTATAGCCCCTGACTGATTTTTTTTCCCACCTCCAGGAATGGAAATTAGATACACTCTGTGACTTGTATGAAACCCTGACCATTACTCAGGCCGTCATCTTCATTAACACACGAAGGAAGGTTGATTGGCTTACCGAGAAGATGCATGCCAGAGACTTCACTGTGTCTGCCATGGTGAACTTCCCTGTCAAAAGCTGTGTGTCCGACTGTCATTCAGTATTTTCCCAGAATGCCTTGTATATACCCACTACATATTTTCTATTTTCTAGCATGGAGATATGGACCAAAAGGAAAGAGATGTGATCATGAGAGAGTTCCGGTCTGGTTCTAGCAGAGTATTGATTACCACTGACTTACTGGTGAGTAGAAGGGAATTCAAACGACTGGAAAGGAGAAACCAAGGTGATTCCCTCTCCACAGGGCTAACCAGTGCCCTTCTCAGGAAAGTAGCAACTTGGAAGAAAATTTGGCATGCCTAAACTCTCTGGAAGACAGGGGATGTTTATTTCTTTTGCCTTCCTTAAAGCTGCCTACATGTGTGCTGATGAAGTCTCTGGATAGACTGTCCTCATTTGCATGTTGAGTCTATCTTGTTTCCCATAGGCCCGAGGCATTGATGTGCAACAGGTTTCTTTAGTCATCAACTATGACCTTCCCACAAACAGGGAAAACTACATCCACAGGTGAGTGTAGGTCTGAAAAGTTTTGTCCATCCCTTATGTGCAACTCTCACGGTGCTGAACTTTATGGTGGTCTTCATTCCCTTTCCCAATCTCTTATCCTTATTTTCCAGAATTGGTCGAGGTGGGCGTTTCGGCCGTAAGGGTGTGGCTATTAATATGGTGACAGAAGAAGATAAGCGGACTCTTCGAGACATTGAGACCTTCTATAACACCTCCATTGAAGAGATGCCCCTCAATGTTGCTGACCTCATCTGAGGGGCTGTCCTGCTGCCTCGTCCCAGCCAGGGTTCCATCCTGGGGGCTGAGGAGCAGCTGGAGGGGGGAGGGAAGGGAGCCAAGGGATGGACATCTTGTCAATTTTTTTTTCTTTGAATAAATGTCACTTTTTGAGGCAAAAGAAGGCACCGTGAACATTTTAGACACCCTTTTCTTTGGGTAGGTTCTTGGCCCCAGGCGCCGTCCCGCCCCCAAAAAACACTAATCCATTTCCCTAATCTTAGCCACATCCAGATCCCAGAGGCTCTCCCTCCCCAGCCAAATTTAAGGGGCTCTCTCTAAGTAACATGTCAGCTTGACCTCATTTGCTGGACCAAATCTGCAGGGACAACCCCTGAGTGAGGGGGAGCAGGGGAGAGAAAATAGTAGCCATTTTTACATTGTTTTGTATAGTATTTATTGATTCAGGAAACAAAACAAAGTTCTGAATAAAATGACTTGGAAACTTTTGTTGGGCTTCTCATTTCTTTCCTCTCTCACCTGCCACTTAGGTATATCTGAAGTCCCCTTTCAGTACTGCATACCTGCTCTATTAACTTGGTTACTTAAGAGCATCAGATAAGCCAGTTTATCACTTGAAATGGGTGGTAATGCTGGCCATAGTGTATAATGCTAGTGCTGTGGAAGGCTGAGGATACCTTGCCCCATCTCAGTGTTAAGATGTGATCTGAGGCACTGAGTGCCCAATTACAAGAATATGCACCTCAGGTGGGGAGCAGGTGGAAAATGGGGTCAAGAGGACCATGCTGGGACTGGAGAAATAGCCATTGGGGTTATTTGCTTCGCAAGCATAAGGCCCCGCATGATTCCCCAGCACCAAGAAGCTGGGTGTGGTGGAACGCCTATAACCCTACCTAACATTGGGAAGGCTAAGGCAGGAGGATGGCTGTGGTTCCAAGGCTAGCCTGGGCTACACAGCAAGACCCTGTCTCCCTATAATTTTGGCGCACAAAAATTTTGAGCTCAGTCTGGGCACCTTGGTAACTGAGACCCTATCTCAAAGTACTACCTAAGCAAAGTGGAAACAGCCTAGCAAGCAAAAACCTGGGTTTGACTCCCCAGTACCATACAAGCCAGCATGGTGGTAGTGCACACTTGTGATCCCAGCCCTTGGGTGGCTAAGGGTAGATTGCCCGTGAGACTGCGGCCAGCCTGAACTACATACTGATAACAGGACTAGCTTGAACTATAGAGCAAGAACCTGGCTCAAAAAAAAAAGTGACTTAGGAAGACAAATGGACATCCATAATCCAGCTCCAACCAAACTCAAATCTACTCATGTGACTTTCAAGACTAATGCCCTTCCCATTTGAAAGGCTAGAGCTGGGCTCAGTGGTTAAAGCGCATGACTAGTTAAGTGCTGTGTCAAGTGTTAAGTACCCGAGTTTGCTTCCCCAGCACTACATAAACTGGGCGTGGTGGCACACACCTGTAATCCCAGCACTCTGGAGGCTGAGGCAGTAGGACTGCCTTGAGCGCAAGGCCAGCCTGGGCTCCATAGTGAGTTCAGGACCAGCCTGGGCTACAGAGCAAGACCCTGTCTCAAAAAAAAAAAAAAAAAAAAAAAAAAAAAAAAAAAAAAAAAAAAAAAAAAAAAAAAAAAAAAAAAAAAAAAAAAAAAAAAAAAAAAAAAAAAAAAAGGGCTAGAGCCAAAGGTTTCCTAACTTGATTGTGAAAACCAGTGACTAAGATTGGTGGCTGGAGTTGAGGTGCCTGAGTCAGGCTGAGGGCAGGACCAAAGTTTCAGGAAGTGAAAGATTTATTTCCTCTTCCAAGAGAAAGCAGAGGGAGTAGGGTTGAGCAACGACTGGCACAGCTTAGCTGGACTCCAGTGCGGTGTTTCTATCATGAGGTTGGCTGTCTTTTTCTTGGCATCACTGGGGCTACTAGCAGGTAAGGACAAACGGGAATTGGAAAGGGGGGACTTGTGAAGAAGGGCCTGCTCCTGATCTAACCAATCTCTTTTGGCCAAAAGCCCAGGAGTCAGGGATTGAAAGGCCTCATAAAAAGTCAGCCACTCTGCTGCCATCCTTCACGATAACACCTACAGCTACAGAAAGCACAGTGAGACCTACAACTAGCCACTCTACCACAAGCCATGGATCCACTACCACCAGTCATGGAAACACCACAGTTCACCCAACAAGCAATGGCACTGCTACCAGCACAAGACCCACAACTGCCAGTCCCAGTCCTGCCACCCCCACCAGTCCTGGAAATGCCACCATTCACCCCACAAGTGGCACTGCTACCAGCCCAAGGATCTCAACCAGTGCCCCCCACCCAGGACCACTTCCACCCTCTCCAAGTCCTAGCCCAAGTTCCAAGAAAGCTATAGGAGACTATACATGGACTAATGGTTCCCAGCCCTGCGTCCGGCTCCAAGCACAGATTCAGATCAGAGTCTTGTACCCAACACACGATGGAAGAGAGGTAAAGCTAAAGAAGTGGAGGTGAGAGGAGAGGTCCTGCCATAGCTCAGAGGGGAGGGTCAGGAGTGGAGGAAGGACAGGGGACTTGGATGGCATGACCGTGTGTTGTTGCTGTTATTTGTTGTACTGGAGATCAAGTTCAGGTCTTTCACACTGAGCTATGTCCCAGCCCATTTTCATTTTTTGTTTTTTACTGAGATAGAATGCTGCAGAATTGCTCAGGCTGGGCTTGATCTTGCAATCCTCCTGCCTCAGCCTCCCAAAGTGCTGGGATTAGCCACCAGGACCACCAGGTCCAGCTTGACTCTCTGCTGTGTGTGTGTGTGTGTGTGTGTGTGATGTGCCACCACACTCAGCCTACGTGGTGCTGGGGAATCAAACCCAGGGCCCCACACTTGGCGGGCAAGTGCTCTTAACCTGAGCTATGCCTCCAGCCCTTTGACTTTCTACTTTCCAACTTTCACAGGCCTGGGGCATCTCTGTATTGAATCCTAACAAAACCAAGGTCCTGGGCAGCTGTGAGGGTGCCCATCCCCACCTTCTTCTTTCATTCCCCTATGGACAGCTCAGCTTTGGATTCAAGCAGGTACAGCTCTCTGACTGCACCCTCACCCTTCACTCATGTTCCCAGTGCTGCATGCCTATCAATACCTTGCCCCCCCTTCTTCCCCTGTGGACATGGACCTCCCTCCCCACCTAAGCCTTTGTGTTCATCTCCCAGGACCTGCAACAGAGCCAGAAGGTGGTCTACCTGAACTATATGGCAACAGAGTATAATGTGTCCTTCCCCCAGGCAGCACGTGAGTAACCTACTTTTCTCATTGTTAAGCAGCACTAGATGTCTGGGCTTCTAAAGGGATGAAGCTAAGGCCATGGAGTGGACTGGACCTGGCCCTTCCTCTTCCTTTCAGAGTGGACATTTTCAGCTCAGAATTCATCCCTGCAAGATCTCCAGGCACCCCTAGGCCGGAGCTTCAGTTGCAAAAATGCCAGCATTGCTCTTTCTCCAGCTTTTCACCTTGACCTGCTCTCCTTGAGGTTGCAGGCTGCCCAGCTGCCCCACACAGGAGACTTTGGGCCAAGTAAGACCATCCCCCCGTTCCCTTCCTGAAAATTTCCCACTGCACTAGGAGCCCCTCCCCTAGCTCAGCCCAGAATTTTTTTTTTTTTTTTTTTTGGTAGTATTAGGGATTGAATCCAAAACCTTCATACCAAGCTACAACTCCAGACTGTCTATTTTATTTTTGAGGCAGGGTCTTGCTCTGTAGTCCAGGCTGGTCCTGAACACTACCGAGTGCAGGCTGAATTTATAGCAATCCTATCTCAGCCTCCTGGGATTATAGGTGTGCACCATCATCCCTAGTTTACTTGATCCTAGAGAATCAAACTCAAAGCCTTGCGTTTTCTAGGCAAGAGCTCTAACCCTTGTCTATTCCTCCAGCCCCTAAAATCTCCCTTCTTAAACTCCAGTCTTTCTCTCCTGGGATTGTCATGCATTTTTCCCTTGTACTTACTGCTTTGAGTTACGGGATGAGCTCCTCCCTAGTCTACTTGTCTCCCACATCCCCTCCCTCCATCACAGCCACCACGGATGCAATGACCACTTGCCCTGTCTTTATGCCAGGTTTCACCTGCTCTGGTGACCAGCCCATCTTGCTGCCTCTCATCATCGGCCTGTCTCTCCTCGGCCTCCTCACCTTGGTACTTGTTGCCTTCTGCTTCATTCGGAGGCGCCCTTCAGCCTATCAGCCCCTCTGAGCATCTGTCCCAACCCCAAGAGCACTGCGGGCATCCTCATGTCCTCACCGCTCAATTGACTCAGACACAGAGTGATGTTTCATCTCTTTTTCTTGAAGAACAAAAATAGAGATAATGTAATCAGGAGGGAAGGGGGTGTTTTTTGTTTTTTGTTTTTTTTTAATTAAAGGAGACAGGTTTCCCTACCCAGTTGAAAAGTAAAACCTACTCAAATGTTTGTCCTTGGTTTCCTTCGTTCCTGCCAGGATTAAAAGTCATGAGTTCCTTGTCACATGTCTTTCTGTGCCTACCCATGGTTGAGTCACAGGCAGCCAAAAGCAGCTGGTGAAGAGGGATGAAAATGTTAATGTGTGACCAAATGCCCTCATGGGTTCCACCCCCCAACACCGAGAGCATATGGTGCTGAATATACCACTTCTCTCTTCCTTCTTCCTGGATTCTTCTGGAGCCACTGGCTACCCCCCACTCCTCTAATCCAGTGGAGCCAATGTGGGAGCTGTCTTCTTTCTGACCCTCATGTACTAGCACCAGTATGGCAGGCAGTCAAAGCAATGCATAGGTGGCTGTGTAATTTCATTTCTAAAGACAGTGCCAGGGTTTTTGAGCAATGGCCATTCCCTGTCCCGTGTCCAGGCTAGATAAACTGAAAAACTCACTGCAATGAGCCACATTAACCACTGGGACAGTGGGTACTCTGACCTCCATACAGAGTTCTCTGTGTTGTTAGGAGCAGCACTGTCCTCAGACTGGCCTTACACGGGGCCAGCTTTGTTACCCTGCCCAGTCCAGGGGTGAGGTAGGGGTAGTCACTCCCAGGGAAGCCAGAGTCCAGATGCCAAAAAGGGACTTACAGATGTCCATGGTCTGTACTACCAAGTGCTAGTCCTGTTCTGTACAGCAGAGCGTGGTACAGTCCCTGGAGGTCAGAATGAATGCCTCTCCAGGTAAGCTTCCAGGATGTAAAGCCCTACCTAAATGAAGGCTGCATGCAGCAGGACCCTGGCAGCTTTACCAGTATGCCTTGCAGATGTCCCATGTGACCCTGAAGAATGAGTAGCAGCAGACACCAAAACAGTGATGGAGGTGGAATTGCCAGGCACATCTCCACCAGGGTGGCACACCATGGTTGGTAGCCCAGTGTTGGGTGGCAGAGCACAGCACTCCCACCAGCTAGTCCAAGGTACCCTTTGTCAAGCAGAAATGGTAGGCAGCATACCAGGCTGTTGAAATCATTGCTTAGCACATGGTGCTCCACTAAGGTCACTGGGGTGGTCTCTGCCTAGGCTTGTTAGCTGCCAGCTCTCCTGAACCATTTCCTTTTTTTTTTTTTTTTTTTTTTGAGACAGGGTCTTGCACTGTAGCCCAGGCTGGTCTTAAACTATGTAGCCCAAGCTGGCCTCAAACACAACACAGCAATCCTCGTGCCTCAGCCTCCCAAGTGCTAGGATTACAGGTGTGAGCCACCATGCCCAGTTTATGTGGTGCTGGGGAAATGAACCCAGGGTCTTGAGTTTGTTAGGCAAGCACTTTAACCACTGAGCTATTCCTCCAGCCCGTTTGTTTTATGAGACAGGGTCTCATTCCGTAGCTATTGTGGTTTGGATCTGGAATGTCTCCCAAAAGTCTCATGTATTTGAATGTTACAGACTGTCTATGGAACCATGTGCTGTTGGGAGATTGGGGCCTAGTCAGGAGGGTGGATTACAGGCATATAAATTGGATTATAGGCATGTAGTGGGGGTTTACCACAGCTTCCACACGTGGATCCAGGAGGGGCTGATCACTGGGATGAGACCTGAAAGGATACATAAGCTGCTTCCTGCCTTCCTTGGAGGACTGGTCTCAACTTGCCTTGGTTTCCTGTTTGTGATGTCCTGAGAAGCTGCCTTCACCTTGGCCTCTGCCACATACTTTCATTGCTGGTCAACCTGAATGGACTGTGACCTTCTAAAGCAGTGAGCTAAAATAAACCTTTCCTCCCCTAAATTTGTGGATGTTGGGTATTGAGTCACAGCAATGAAATGGTTAAGATAGTTGCCAAGGCTGGTCCCAAACTCACTCTACAGTACAGGCTTGGCTCTAACTGATGATAATCCTCAAGTCCCTAGGCCAGTATATGTGGTGCTGGGGAACAGTACTCAGGTACCAAGAGCCTTGCACTTGCTAGGCATTTTTTGAGATATTGAGATAGGCCTTACTAAATTGCCCAGGCTGGGCTTGAATTTGCATTCCTCATCCCTCGGCCTACCACAGTGCTTTGTATTTTAGGTATTCACCATCAAGCATGGCTCAACATTTTTTAAACTGGGGACTACGTCATGGGCTTTCACACTGACTGAACTACATCCAAGCTGCCACCACTTCTCTTTTATTTTTTGAGACACAGTCATGTTCTCTAGTCCAGGGCCACTACACCCTGCTTCTGTGGTGCTGAGAATCTGAACACAGGGCCTAAGCGCTCTAACCCAGGTGCCATTCCTTCAAGCCGGCACCCGCCATTTTGTGTTTTTTGTGTGTGTTTTGATTTTGAGACAGGGTCTCCCTAAGTAGCTATGTTGTCCAAGCTGGGCTCAAACTTGTGCACCTTCCATCCTCCTGCCTCAGCCTTCCAGAGTGCTGGGATGACAGGACTGTACCACCAGGCCTGGTTCCCAGTTCAACCCTTCCTTCTACTTCAGGGTCCTAGGCCTAGCTGTTGCTGGTACAAACATCCTCCAGCGCCTATATCAGTCAGAAAGAGAAGTAATGGTGCTGAGCAGGGCTCCCCAACACAGACTGTCCACTTTTTCTGGAGACGCGAAAGGAAAGGGGAAACGCCATTTTGGGGACTTACACTCCTTTTTTTCCCAAGTTCGAACGATAGAAAGTAGGCTGTGAGAAGACAAGATGGCGCCGGGCAAAAGACGAGGGGAAAGGCTGACGGATTACTGTGGCTTTTCAACTCGAGAGCGTACACCTAGAAGCGGAAAGTGTTAAGGGCGCAGGTGTATAGCTCCGGCACTTTAAAGCTCCAGCAATCGGGCGCGTCCTAAATGTGTTCTCTGAAAATACCTATTTTATACTACTTAGCTGTAGCAGCGGTGGCGGTACGAAAGAGAACGGGGCGGCGCAACCTGCCGCGGGAAAGGAACAAAAGGCGGAGCGCCCGAACTGCGCACGCGCGCCATGTGATAATGGCGGGCTGCAGGGGCTGGCGGAAGCGAGCTTTCCAACATGGCGGCCGGGGTAGACGGACTGTTGAAACGGGTGCTGGTGCCGATTCTCTTACCTGAGAAATGCTATGACCAACTTTTTGTCCATTGGGATTTGCTTCATGGTGAGTTTTATTCAGCCTGCCGTCATAGTCTTGCTCAGCTTTCTTTGGTGTGGGTGGCAACTAAGTGACGGTAGTGGCTGCAGCCACTGTGAGTTGGGCGGAAGACGCTTCTGAGGGGCGGAAGTGTCCCGGTACGTAGAGGGAAGACGCCATATTTGGGCAAGAGGGGGGAGTTTCCGGGTTGAAGTACTTTTATTAAGTTTGTGTATGAGCCGCAAAGAAGGGTAAGAAGGCCCCCCTTTTCACGTTTTATAAAGCAACTTAAAAAAGTCTGGTCGAATGACGAGTGTGTTTCATTACTGAATCGCTGACAGTTAAAAGTAATTCAGAGACTGATGAATCAGGCCTTCTTATTTATCCCCAAGGTCTCCTGCGACTCCAGTTGCGTTGATTCGTCGTCTAATTTTGCCTCAGGTATCAGAACCTTTGAGATGTTTAGGTCTGCTCCTGTCCATAGCACTACCCAATACTCGCGGGACATTGTTCGAATTCATTCATGACCCATGAGTGTCTGGCTCCCCCCGGCCAGGCTTCTTGAAGGAAAAGCTTAAAGGCTAGAGAAGTTCTGAGTGACCAGGGCATAAAAGATACAGACTTAGACGGGTAGGAGGCTAAAGTGCTTGCCTAGCAAGCTAGGGCACAGCAATGAATACCCGAGTTCGATTCCCCAGCATCACATAAGTTGTTTTTGGTGCTGCACACCTGTAATCCCAGCATTTGAGAGGCTGAGGCAGGAGGATTGCCTTGAGTTCAAGGGCAGCTTGGGCTCCATAGTGAGTTCAGGACCAGCCTGAGTTACAGAGCAAGACCCTGTCTCAAAAAAAAAAAAAAAAAAAAAAAGTAGTTTAGGTCCCTGAAAAGGATAGGGACAATCAGTAGACTGGGAACCTGTCTTTAGACCAGGAACTTGTGAAGTGTGCCATCCAGTTGCTGAGACGAGTGAAAAAAGAATCAGAGAACTCTGGGCATTTCCCAGTATTATTCAGGGAAGCAATAGGAGCAGAAGTTAGGAATTTAGACGTTAATTTGTAAGGGATGGAAGTATACGGAGAAGGGAAGACATTATGGTAGCAGCTATTGTGGAAATTACCTAGTTTGAATGTGAGGTGGTTTGGAGCATCATGTTCCTTCCTGAATCAGGCCTTTTATCCCTGTCTCTGTGCCCTGAGACCAAGACTTTGATGAGTAGGTGAAGGGAAAGAGGGAGAGTCTACAGTGGCATTTCAAAGCTGTGGCCTAGGTTCCTGTGTTCCAGAGACCTTTCTACTTACCTTTTTTTTTTTTTTTTGGTAATAGGAATGAACTATAAGTTCAAGGCATGTTAGTAACATACAACCTGGAAATTGGTGCATGTCTAATGTTTGGTCACTTACCTTCTTTTTCTTTTCTCAGTTCCCTGCCTCAAGGTTCTCCTCAGCAAAGGCCTAGGACTGGGCATTGTGGCTGGGTCACTTCTTGGTATGTATGTTTTTCTTCCCTGCTATCAGGATGGAGCGAAGTACTGAGAAACCAGAAAGTGTATGAGTCCTTTAACCAGAAGTGGAGTTAACGTGCTTCTCAGCCCTTTCTGTAAGTGTTGGGCTGTGTTGCCAAGAATTGGAGGCTTATTAACCCTGCCTTCTCATCCTTTTCCCAGTAAAGCTTCCCCAAGTATTTAAAATCCTGGGAGCCAAGAGTGCAGAAGGGCTGAGTCTCCAGTCAGTAATGCTGGAGCTGGTGGCATTGACTGGGACCGTGGTCTACAGCATCACCAACAACTTCCCCTTCAGGTGAGGGGCCCATCTTATGTCTCTATTGGTAAAGGCCCACAGTTGTAATGGGGTTTAAAGTGAGAAAGGTAAAAGGGTAGAAAAGCTTAAGCTCTTCCAGAAATCTAGTTATAGCTAGTGAAGTGAGAGGACCCTGGAGCATCCCAAGAATACCCACAGTCTCAGGGAGGCAGTTGCAGACTATAGAGGACATTGTAACCACAGAATTGTGTCCCTGGATGGATGGATGGGTGGATGGGCTATGGAGGCTTTCCCTGCCTCTTTCCAGGCCCGCCTTTCTTCTTCCCAACTCTTGACTCTGTAGCTCTTGGGGTGAAGCTCTGTTCCTGGTGCTCCAGACGATCGCCATCTGCTTCCTGATTATGCACTTCAGAGGACAGACTGCGAAAGGTGCTGGGGATTTGCTCAAGAGCAGGCTGCTGCTCTTGGGAACCCTCCTGGGAATTCAGGCCCCGGGCAAGCCAGAGGGTTGATGGGAACCCCTTGTTTCCCTGTCCCCTAGGAGTTGCTTTCCTAGCCTGCTATGCAGTGCTGCTGCTGGTGCTGCTTTCACCACTCACACCGTTGGCTGTAGTCACCCTGCTCCAGGCCTCCAACGTGCCTGCTGTGGTGGTTGGGAAGGTGGGTACTGGAAGTGAGGAAAGGGATGGTGGGAGGAGGGACGAGGTTGAAGGAATTGGAGACTGAGGAAAATCAGCAGTGGTGACATGGGAAAATCCTACATGACAGAACCAGAAGTGTCAACTCCTCCCCTAGCTTCTCCAGGCAGCCACCAACTACTGCAATGGGCACACAGGCCAGCTGTCAGCCATCACAGTCTTCCTTCTCTTCGGGGGCTCCCTGACCCGAATATTCACTTCCATTCAAGTGAGTATAACTTCTGCCCTCTAGAGGGCACTAGCATCTCACCTTACCTCTCAGCGAAGGATTAAAGCTGCCCCTCCCTGGAGCCTTGGTCCTTAGGGGAATCTTTGAGTCATGCTGAAGGGTAACCCTAGTTGTGTTTTGAAACCAGGAAACTGGAGACCCCCTCATGGCTGGAGTCTTCGTGGTCTCCTCCCTCTGCAATGGCCTCATCGCTGCCCAGGTCCTCTTCTATTGGAACAGAAAGCCTCCCCAGAAACAGAAGGAGCAGTAGGGCTGAGCCATCTGCTGAAGTCATTCCCTATGTCCATTGTCTGCCCAACCTCAGGGGCTTCCCAGATGAGCCAGTTCCCCGGTGTGGTTTTATTCATCTTGATTCCTCCACAGCTTCCTGAGCCAGGATTGTTGTTTAGAGGGACTGAATAGTTGGTAAAACCAGACCCTTAGGACAGTGGTGACATTAAAGTACTTTCTGCTGTATGTGATGGCATAGGCCTGTAATCCTAGCACTTTGGGAACTTGAAGCAAAATTTTCAAGTCTCACCTTGACAATTAGGGAGACTCTGCCTTGTGTCTTAAAAAAGAGGGATCTGGTTTCAATCCCCAATACCACACAAAGTACTTTTACAAGTGTTAAACACGTACCATGTGCTTGTTTCATCATTTGACTGAGATTCCTCTATTAGCATATTTTTTTCTTGGTGGTACTGGGAATGAGGCCTTTCCTTGAGCCCTACAGATATCTGTACGTCACTAAGTTGCAAGATGGGTGATCCTCCTGCCTCAGCTTTCCTGAGTACTTGGATTACAGGACTGCACCATTGAGCCGGGTTTGGCATCACTTTTTATATTGGCACAATGTCTTGCTCAGTCTTACCTTCCCACTGCCCTTCAGGCACTGGGGGATAGAGCCTGGAGAAGGGAGTAAGGTGAGATTTCATTTGTGATGGCTTCTCCCCTGGTCTAGGTTTGTCTCCAGGACCCTGGTGCTGGGTGTGTGGAAAGGGGGACTGAATGACTCAGGTAGGGCCCCAGGGTGGGGTGAGGAGGTTCCTGCCCTGGCAGGTCCAGACGGAAGGGAGTGGAGATGGCGCTGGTCCTGCTGCAGTGAGGTGAACACAGATGGGACACAATAAAGACACAAGAATGTTTTCATCATACAAAACTGTTGAGTTTGTTTTTGCTGACTCTGTCTTTCCCGGGAGGACTGCAGGACTCTTCACTGTGGTCAGATGTAGAAAATATTTGTAGCTTTGAGCACTGGGGTGAGGGGTTCTGGGTGAGAAGAATGCAGCATTTTCTGGGAGGCCCATGTCCATGGGATTTTAGAGGTGGGTTAGAGGCATGGGGGCATTGGGATTGTAGGGAGTGGGAGAGCCTGGGGGGAGGTAGGGGCTATAAGGGTGTAGAAGGTCCCCGTGGAGCCTAGGGTCATTCTGAGGGAGGGAGCAAGGCGAGGGGGCCTCTGGTCTAAAATGAGAAGAGCTGCGAAGAGAAACAGAGGTTAGAGTTACCTCCCTGGTTTGAAAGGACTGGGCAGTGTCCCCAGCTCTGTGGGGGACTGGTCTGACCAGTTTTGGGCAGACAGGGGTAGAGCTTGCCACCCAGCCAGCCATGCTAGGTACAGCAGGCAAGGAACCAGACCCTAGGATGGCTTAGAGAGGAGCACAGCCCTGTTGGGGCACGCTCTTGCGTGCTGTGCGGCTGTTTTCCTCTTCTGGGGCGGCAGGCTAGGAAGGGGCAGGATGGGCTCAGCCTCTCCTTGCCCCGCGGGCAGGGAGAGGAAGCCAGGTCAAACACAGGCCAGAAGCAGGGGGAAATGGAGCATCATGATAACTACCACAGGTTCCTATCAAGGGGTCTGACTTTTGGCCTACCACCTCCAGGGTGATGGGAAGATCCTCTGGGGGAAGTCTGAACCACTAGCACCCTCCCAGCCTACACTTCGCCCTGGGCGTTAGGAGATGGTGCCACCCAGCCCCAGCTAGAAGTGACCTCTCGAACCACGGCCCAGGCTCCAGGGGTAAGGGCAAACGTCTTCCCCACCCGCTTCCCAGGCACTCACCCGTAGTTGCCCGGCAGGTAGGCTGGTGAGTAGCCGGGCGGCTGGTATCCGAAGCCTCTGCTTCCTTGGGTGGTGGAATACCCTGGCCCCCAAAGCGGGCTGCCCCCGCCCTGACTGAAGTGGGCGGCGCCCCCGCCCGGACTCTTCGTCTTGCGGCGGGGCCGGTACTTGTAGTCAGGGTAGTCGCGCAGGTGCCGGGCGCGCAGCCGCTTGGCCTCCTCCACGAAGGGCCGCTTTTCATCCTCCCCCAGCAGCTTCCACTGCGCGCCCAGGCGTTTGGAGATCTCCGAATTGTGCATCTTGGGGTTCTGCTGCGCCATCTGGCGGCGCTGAGCGGAGCTCCATACCATGAACGCGTTCATGGGCCGCTTTACCTTCTCCGAGGGAAGCCCCCGGGACACCACAGGGCTCCCGGCTCCCTGCCGCTCTAGGAGTGCAGAAGAGGAGGAGGTCTCAGCCTCGGCGGACAGAGGAGCTGGGGGCTCCAGGCTCCAGGTCTGAACCCGTGAAGGGCCGGGCAGTGCCATGGATTGGGGGAAAACCTTGAGGGTTTCCTTAATTGAACTCTTGAAGCTTTGACCCTAATTAGAAATATCTTCCTCCCAGTCTGGATGGAGTGTTGGCGGAGATTGGAGAAGCTCGGGTCCTTAAAAAATATCACCCCAAGTCCTGGACTCTTCTGGAAATGGAGTCTTTGCTCGCAACCAGCAACGAATTGGAGGGAGTCGAATGCAGAATCTGCTGCGTCTGGAACTCCTGTACTGGAGAGGTCGTGCTCTGCTTTCCTTCTGGCTTCCAAGACCCACCCCCGAGCCCCCCTCTTCTTCCCCTCTGCTGCAACAGGTACCGCATCTAGTGGATGCGGTACACTTACCCTAGGGAGGGAGCCGGGAAGCTCCGGCAGTTGCCAGGTTCACAGCCCAGGTTCCACGAGCCTCTCTCCCACCCGCACTCAGCGTCTGTGGCTGGCTGGCCGGTCAGGTCTATGAACAAACGTTTCAAGACTGACTCCTCCCCAATCCCTCCCAGAGGCCTTACCAACAACCCCCTCCCTTAGGCAGACCCAGGCGTCCCGTTCTTCCCAGTCCCAACACCTCCCCTCCAGGCACCACACCCCCCTCCCCGCCCAAGGCCCAACTGCTACAATTGTCTCCCTCCCTTAAGCACTGGCAACTTAAAGTCAGTTTCTTTCTACAATGTGATCAAGTACAGGAGCATCAGATGCCCTCAGGGTCAAGAGTTGTACTGGGAGGAACTTGCAGAACATCCCACTTCCTGCCCCAAACACTTTTCTGCTACCTATAGCTCCTCAAACTCCTGATCTGCCCCTGGGGCAATAGTCACAGGAGGTAGGTCATTTTTGTTTCCCGAAATCACTGCAGCAGGTGCTTGGGGCTGTGATCCAACCCCTTCCTCCAGGTGAGATAACTCAAACCCTCCCATCTTCCGTCCCAAGATGCTGAATTATGGCAAGTTTTATCTTCAAATCCAAGACAGGAGGGAAGAAGCCAAGAAACCCAGAATTTTCAAAAGCTAAGGGTTTAATGATGTAGATGTTGGAGCCAGAGCAGGACACCAGCTAGGAATGAGGGCTGGACTCCTGAATTCTAGAGGGGGTCCTGTTCCCCCAGGAAGGCCCAGCCCCTGCTCCAGGGCCTCAGGTAATCCGATTAACAACATGCCACCTGCCCTTGCCCTGGCTCTCAGCTCCTAGCAGGAACAGCTCCAGCTGAGCAGCCCTGCCTAACCTATGCTGTGACTCAGGGTTTAGGAGTGGCCCAACTCCCTCTCTGGCAACCTGGGGGAGGGGAGCAGCAGTTAAGACCTGAGCCATTCTCCTGACTAGCAGGGTACCCAGACCTGGGCAGTTTAGGGGTAGTGGGTATTCCCAGAAAGGAGGGAGCATCCAAAGTGGAGGGAAGATGAGTCAGGAAAAGAACAAGAGCCGAAGGACCAGGGCAGGCTCAATCCCAGAGAATCAAATGGCCCAGGTTGGGGACAAGGAAGGCACAGGAACCAGAAAGCCATTTGTTTTTTTTTTTTTATTCTCTTTTTAAATACTGTACAGTGAAAAATAAATACGCCTTCTTATCCACCAGACAAGGTTGGCTCCCCCTCCTCCCTCGGGGACCTTGTCACCCCCTTCAATACACACCCCCTGGTTCTACTCCAAACCTTCCCCATGCCTCCCACCCATGGATACCCTTACTATCCCCGTCTTCCACAGTGATGAGGCCCCAGAAACGGGGGGGTACAGGATGGGAGGAGGGATAGCAGGGGAGCCCCCCTGAACTGTCAAACCTGGGTGGGTCAAGGAGCACCCCCACCAACAGGTGGAGAATGGGGGTGTTCAGAGGCTGGGGCATTAGAGGATAAAGGCACATCCAGTCTGATGGGGAAGGGGAGGCTCCCTTCACCCTGGGGTAGGGTGGACAAAAGGGAAGGGGTATGACCCTGTTACCCCTCCACTAGCTCCTGGAGGTTGGGGGGGGGGACCCAAGCTGCTGTGCCACCCCCCTCCCCCCTAGATAAGAGCAGCTCCAGCGCAGGTCAGTTGGGCCCATGAGGGCCATGGTGGTGGGCAGCAAGCGAGATGGAGAAGGGAGGAATGCAGGTTGGAGGTTTTATGAAACCCCATTCACCAAACTACCCAACTCCAAGGGTGCAGAGAGCTCTCCATTTTCCGAAGGGCCCTTAGGAAGCTTGCTGACAGAGTCGCCCTAAGGAGGAAGTGGGGAAGAAATTAAAGAGGAAGGAAAGTAGGCAGTGAGTAGTTCAGGTGTAGGTGTTCCCTCCCACTCCCAGTAAGTCCACCAAGAAGCACCTCTCTGCTCTAGTCACACCTGTGAGCCACTCTCCTCTGCTCTGTTCCAACCGCAGGATTCTCAGTGCACTCTAAACTCCACCTGACACTGCCACTTTCGCAACTCAGAGATTTTTCTGGTAATTTCTTCTGCCTCCTGACCCAGAATAACAATAAAGGATGAAATAAAATGGGTTTGTCTGCCTACCTTCTGACCTGAAAGAGAGTCCTCTGAGGGTTTAACACGTTCCAGGGGTGGCCGCTGTCGGCTCTGAGACTCTGCTCGTGAGATATAGTCAGCCACAGTCACTAGGGAAGGCAGAGTACTGTGAGTTTCAGAAGGAACTTGGGTATCCAGCCCCAGACTCCCACTGAACCCAGCCCTGGTTGCCACATAGCAGGACACACTCAATTCTCAGCACTAAGAGGGCTCCAGGCAGGCAGTGTCAGCTGACCTGGCTGCCTGTCTCCACTGACAGATCCATCAGTCCGGTTACCACGGTTGCGGCGGCGGCGGCTGCGATTGCGACGTTGAGGTCTGGACTCTTCTTCTGTGGAAGACGGGAAATCGGTTCTATGTCCACTCTCTCAACCTCATTCTTACCCATATCTGACTTCTCGGGCTCCAGGTACACCCCTCACCCAGGCCATTCTCTGTCATGTTGGGCCCATCAGACTCCAGGCCTCCATCCATAACCGTCCGGTCTTCATCAGTGCGGCGGCGGCGGGAGCGGCGGCGCCTGGCACTTGCTGGGGGAGGTTCCCCGGGCTCTGAATCAACTGGGGGCTCTGGTTCAGATGTGTCCAGTAGGCTGTAGGGATTACTGTCTGGATCCTTCAGCACTGGAAGGAGAGGGGTTGGGAGTCAGGTAACAATCATCATTCATTTATTTATTTATTTATTTATTTATTTATTTATTTATTTATTGAGACAAGGTCTCACTCTGTAGTCCAGGCTGTCCTGAACTCACTATGGAGACCAGGCTGGCCTCAAATTCATGGCAACCCTCCTGCCACGGCCCACCGAGTGCTAGGATTGTATGCCTGGCTTATGCAGTGCTGGGCAATCAAATTCAGGGCCTTGCACTTGCTAGGTAGGCATTCTAACTGCTGAGCTATGGTCCTCAACCCAACAATCATCTTTCCTTTTGGCTGACATTCATCATTCTGCTGTTTCGTACCTGAGCTAATAGATGAAGAGTTGTATCTTGAGGTGGGTCGAGGGGCAGGTGGGGGTCCCCTACCCCGGCCGCCAACTGGCCGCCTCCGGTTTTCTTCTCCCCGAGTAGGGGGATCCCGATCACCAGGCCCAGCTCGGTTGGGCTCTTCTCTCTTTTCTGACTCAGTCTCAGAAGCTGTGGATGGGTCCGAGCTGGGGCCTAAGGAAAAGTAGGATTAGCTCAATACCACTCACCCCACCCAGAATCCATCCCCACCCCCAAATAGAACAGATTTCTCTCTCACAGGCCTCCAGTCAACCACCTGCATTTCAGCTTTCCCTAAGTTCCCAACAAGCAACTCTGCCTCTCCCTCCTAGATCTCACCATAGGCAGGACCACCAGTCCTGCGGCCACGGCCCCGGCCCCCATAAGTTCGTGTTGTATGGAGTGAGGAAGAAGAGCTCTCATCGGTGGTATAGCCAGCCTTGTCACTGCTACCGCCCCGTCCACTCCCAGGAGGGCGAAAGCCCAGGCCGATCTGCCGAAGCTGTTCATCGATTTGCAGCCTCTCCAAGCGAAGCTGCTCTACCTCCTGGTTGGGAAGAAGATGAGGAAGGTATGGAAAGTATAAAATCACAGGAGAGGCCCTTCATACTTCTGCATAGCTAAGCTCTCAGGAGTGCAAGGAGGAAAACACTGGCTGAACAAGGAAATCCAACTCCATGGCCAAATTTCATCAATAGTTTCTGTTCTACAGAGAGAAAAACTGGGTGCTCCTACACTGAAGTTTATCCCCCAGTGTTCTCGATCCTATGCAGCACTCCTTTTCCAGGACTTCCAGCATAAGCTACCTGCAGGTAGGAGAGGTGATACTCCAGCAGCGCCTGGGCATTGCTGATATTCTCTCGGGTGCCAACAAATATGAAGGGAACCATTCCCTAGAGAACAGAGGGAAGAAAAGACAGATCAGAAAGATAGCAAAAATGAAAACGTTAACCCTTCCCAGACTCCCAGGGGGGCTCACCCAATGGCAACTAAATCTCATGAGGGGGGGTTGCAGTGTAAATGCTTTTATGCTCCACCCCTCAGAAGTAACAGCCCTCAGAAAATAATCCCTCCTCCTTCTGGTAATCAGCCTCTAACTCTGGTTGCCCCGTACCTCCTCCCTGGGGTTCTTCTTGTCATTATCACCTTCCACGCGGACCCTCACCACACCAGATTTGTCCACAATCTCCTGGATAACTTTCCCATTCTTTCCGATCACTTTGCCTGGATGGGTAAAGGAGAAATTAGGCTCTTTTCCTTTTCCTTTGAGACAGGTTTGCTCTTTAGTCTATGCTGGTCCTGAATTCACTATGGAGCCCAGTATGGTCTGGAACATTGGGCAATCCTCCTGCCTCAGCCTATCAATTACCAAGATTACAGACATGCACCACCATGGTGGTGCAGGGGTCTCAAACCCAGAGCCTTGTTCCTGGTAGGCAAGCACTTTAACCACTACACGCTCAGCTCTTCTTTGATGGCACTAAGGATCTAACCCAAGGCTTCTGCACCAAACTACATCCTTAACCCATTACTCAGTTTTTATTTTAAGACAGGGTCTCATTAAGTTGCTAAATTGCCCAGGTAGGGCTTGCAATTGCAAACCTCCTGCCTTAGGCTCCCAGAGGGCTAGGATTACAGGTTACACCACCCAGGATTTCAACTCCTTTTTCTTTTTTTTGAGACAGGATCTCGCTCTGTAGCCCAGGCTGGTCCTGAACTCACTATGGAACCCAGGCTGGCCTTGGATACAGAGTAACTCTTCTGTCTAGGCCTCTCAGTGCTGGGATTACAAGCATGCACCACCACACCGGTTTATGTGGTACTGGAGGATGGAACTCTGGTACAGTACTTAGCACTTGACTTAGCGCTTGCTAGGCAAGTGCTTTAACCACTGAGCCATTCCTCCAGCCTCCCAGTCGCCACCCCCCCCCCTTTTTTTTTCTTGAGACATGGTCTGGCTCTGCAGTTTAGGCTGGTCCTGAACTGACTAGGTAATCTAGGCTGGCCTCGAACTCAGAGCAATCCTGCCTAGGCTTCCCGAGTTCTGGGATTACAGGCATGTACCATACCACTCCTGATTTATGTGGTGCTGAGGAAGTGAACTCAGGGCCTTGCACTTGATAGGCAAGCACTGTAACCGCTGTGCTATTCCTCTAGCCTTACAAAGTTATTCATCACTTTTCTCCTATGAGATCACTTGCTTTGTCCTTGTGAAACTGAAGTGTAAAGGGATGTACCAATTCCAACATCACTTTCAAGTATCTCACACTTAAAAAAAAAATCTCATTTTGAAAAACAATATCCAGGTTTTGTTTTGGTTTTTAAGACAGGATATTGCTCTGTAGTCCTGGCTAGTCCTGAACTCATTATGTAGCCCGGGCTGGCCTCAAATTCATGGTAATCCTCCTGCCTCAGCCTCCCGAGTTCTGGGATTATAGGTGTGTGCCACCATACTGGGCTTTACACTGCACTGGGGATCAAACCCATGGCCTTTTACACAGCCATGCCCTCTAGCTCCCTTTTTAATTAGATGATCTTGCTAAACTACTTTTGCTGGCTTTAACTTGAGATCCTCCTATCTCAGCATTCCAGAGTTTGGGGATTACAAGGTGGCATATGAGATATTTCTATGTTACCCAAACTGGCTTCAAACTTCTAGCCTCATGCAGTCCTCTTGCCTTAGCCTAATGACTAGATGGGATCACAGTCATGTGCCAGTGAGCTCAGCTTGGTCTTCTCTTTTACATATATAAGCCAACTTACCAACCAGGTTCCTGGGTACTTGTACAGAATCCTCAGAAAACTCTAGGTAGCTTCGGGCCTGTCGGCATGCCTCAGGAGTCTACAAACAGAAGGGAGGGAAGCTGTTAAAAACAGAGAACGTGGATCTCCATCCCTCTGCTACTCTCTGATCAGGGAAACTGGATGCCACCAAGTCAGGAAGGAGGCCATCAAAACTTTGTTGGCTAGAAAGCAAGCTCTGTGCTAGAGCACTTGTATAAGATTCTGGGTTCAATGCACATCATCACAAAGAAAAAAAAGGAAAACAAATCAAATATAAACAAAACACTCAGATTTGTTTTTCATTTCAGTCTCTTTTCCCTCCTCCACCCTTCTCCTAAAAGAGCTAGAAGATAGAGATCTTTTGCTACCTCCCCGTAGATGCGGAAAGTGCAGGTCTCTTCACCCAACTCAATGGCAGTCACCCCAGGTACTTTACGGGCCTGCTGGATGTTGGCACCATGAGTCCCAATTGCTAGACCCATCAAGTCCTCGCGTACTGTGAACTCCTCCTGGAATGCTGCTGCCAACTGCTTGCTTGTCTGAAAGGAAAAGGCACTGTAGGAATCATGGGTAGAATCTCTGAACACTTAAAGTGCTTGCCTAGCAAGCACCAAGTCAAGCGCTAAATACCAGAGTTAGATTCTCAGGGCTAGCATGAAGACAGCTGATACTTTAGACACTTTAACTAAATGACTATCTACTGTTTCCATAGTAAAACCCAGCTAGTTGAATAAAAAAATAAAGGGTTTGAGCTGGGAGCATAGCTCAGTGATTAGAGCGCTTGCCCAGGAAGCCCCAGGATCCAGGTTCAATCTTCAGCACCACAGATTAGCTCAGAATGGTGGCTCATCGCTGTAATCCCAGCACTCTGGAGGCTACAGCAGGATTTTCTTGAGTTCTAGGCCAGACTGGGATACACAGTGAGCTGAGGACCAGCCTGAACTACAGAACAAGACCTTGTCTAAAAAAAGGGGGGAGGGGTGGTGTGTGAGGGGTGGTTCAGTTGGCCATGGCACATGTCTACAATTCCAGCATTCTTAGAAAGGCTGAAGGAGAAAGACTCACAAGTTTGAGCCCAGGGCTGGGGGTCCAGCTCAGTGGTCAAAGCACCTATGTAGCACGGACAAGGCTGTTTTCAATTTCCCAGAACCATGTAAGTTTATCTGGGTGTAGTGGCACAAAGCAGTAATTACAATGCGGGGGAGGCTGAGACAGACTGCCTTGAATTCAAGGCTACCCTGGGCTACATAACAAGTGCAGAACCAGTCTGGAGTATAAAGCAAAACCACACCTTAAAAATAAAATAAAATCCAAGTTTGAGCTCAGTCTTGGACAACCTGGGGACTTTGCAGGACTCTGTCTGATTGAACCCAGAGCCCTCGCAACAACAAACTGTATTCACAGACTTTCTTTTTTTTTTGGAGGGCAGGAGGCACAGGATCTTGTTAAATTGCCCAGACTGGGCTCAAACCCACAATCTTCAGCCTCATCCTCCCACAGTGCTGGGGTAATGGGCATGTACCATGGACCCTAACAAAAGCCCGTCTCAAAATAAAATACAAACATGGGGGCCTGGAGGAATGGCATAGCAGTTAAAGTGCTTGCCTTGCAAGCTAACGACCCTGAGTTCGATTCCCCAGTACCACATAAAGCTGTGTGTGGTGACACGCATCTATAATCCCAGCACTTGGGGCTGCTGAGGCAGGGGAATTGCCTTGGGTACAAGGCCAGCCTGAGTTACATAGTGAATTCAGGACTAGCCTGGGCTATAGAGCAAGACTGCTTGTCGGGAAAAAAAAAAGGGTGTTGCAGGGTTGGGGATATAGCTCAGTGCAAAGGCCCTGTGTTCAATCCCCAGTACAACAGCAACAACAACAAAAAAGGTAATGGAGGAGGAATGGGTCAGCAGTAAAAGTGCTTCCCTAGCAAGTGCTAAGTCAAGTGGTAAGTATTGGAGTTAGATTCCCCAGCACCACTAAGCCATGCATGGTAGGGCACGCCTATAATCCCAGCCCTAGGGAGGCTGAGGTAGGAAGACTGCTGTGAGTCCAAGGCCAGCCTGGCTCCATGAGTTCAGGACCAGCCTGGACTATAGAAAGAGATGCTGTCTCAAGAAAAGAAAAAGGAAAGGAAAAAAAAAGTAATACCCTGTGAACTATCCGGTTCTACTTCATTTTCAACCATCCTTGGGTTTAGGTGCAGAAAGACAAGGAAGATTCAAAATGTTCTGGAAGCTGGGCCCAGCGGTGCAGGCCCATAATCTTAGCACTGAGGCAGAAGGATCCTAAGTTTCAATCTAGCATAGGCAATTTAATGAGACTCTGTTTCAAAATCAAAAAATAAGGGCTGGGAGTGTAGCTAAGTGGTTAGAGTGCTTACTTAGTATGCACAAGGCCTTATTTTTGATCTCCTAGGACCACATAAAAATTAGCTGGGACATCCTTCGCCATCAGAAAAATGTACATCAGGGGCTGGAGGAATGGCTCAGTGGTTAAAGTGCTTGCCTAGCAAGCACCAAGTCAAATGCTAAGTACCCGAGTTTGATTCCCCAGCACCACATAAGCTGGGCTTGGTGGTGCACTCCTGTAATCCCTTGGGAGGCTGAGACAGGAGGATTGCTGTGAGTTCAAGGACAGCCTGGACTCCATAATGAGTTCAGGACCAGCCTGGGCTGTAGAGGGAGACCCTGTCTCAAAAAAAAAAAAAAAAAAAAAAAAAAAAAAAAAAAAAAAAAAAAAAAAAAAAAAAAAAAAAAAAAAAAAAAAAAAAAAAAAAAAAAAAAAAAAAAAAAAAAAAAAAAAAAAAAAAAAAAAAAAAAAAAAAAAAAAAAAAAAA
>PVKB01001729.1:173723-204505 GCA_004027205.1 Ctenodactylus gundi | reverse complement strand
ACATGCACACCTATGCTTATAGCAATACAACTTCTAATAGCCAAATCTTGGAAGCAGCCAATATGTCCACCACAGATATATGGATAAAGAAAATGTGGTATATTTGCAAAATGGAGTACGACTTTGCCATAAAGAAACAACTGAGTCTCCTCCTGCTTGCAAGGGAGTTCCTACTTTCAACCTCACTTTCTCCCTTGTACTTATCCCAATAGTTACTTTTTACTTCAAAATATAAAAAAAAGAAAGACACATCTGAGTCATTGGTGGGAAAATGGGCACACTTTGAGACCACTATGCTCAGCAAAATGAATCGGACACAGAAGGTTGAATATCACATGGTTTCTCTAACATAAGAAAACCAAATCATAAAAAAAGTAAAAGACAGATGAAAGAAAGTAAGAAAATAGACTTTGTGAAGAGGAAAAGGGGAAGTGATGGGGTGGGAAGTGAAAAGGATCAACATGCATTATGTACATACACCAGTTTCTTTTTTTCTTTTCCTTTTTTTTTTTTTCTGAGACAGGATCTCGCTCTATAGCCCAGGCTGGCCTGGGGAATCACAGCAATTCTCCTGTCTCAGCCTCCCAAGTACTAGGATTACAGGCGTGCATCACCACGCCAGCTTACGTGGTGCTGGCGAATTGAACTCAGGTACTTAGCACTTGACCTGGGCTTTAACCACTAAGCCATCCCTCCAGCCCTCCATTTTCTTTTTTTCTTGAGACAGGTTCTCGCTCGATAGCCCAGTTTGGTCCTGAACTCACTATGTAGCCTAGGTTGGCCTTGGACTCACGGCAATTCTCCTACCTCAGCCTTCCAAGTGCTGAGATTAAAAACGTGTGCCACCATGACCAGGTTTTATGTGGTACTGGGGAATTGAACACAGGGCCTTGAGCTTGCACGGCAAGTGCTGAACCACTGTACCATCATTCCTCTCTTTTCTTTTTCCTTGTTTTTGAAACAGTCTCGCTCTGTAGTCCAGGCTGGTCCTGAACTCACTATGGAGCCCAGGATGGTCTCAAACTAAAGGCAACACCTCTGCCTCAGCCTCCCAAGTTCTGGGATTATAGGTGTACACCACCACGTATGGTTTATGTGGTGCTAGGGAATAAAACTCAGGGCCTTATGCTTGCTAGCTAAGCAAGTGCTCTAATCACTGTGCTAGTCCTCCAGTCCCCATACACCAGTTTCCCAAGTGGTTATTTTTTTCCCACCATTTTTATTAATATACATATGCAATACATAATGTTTACAATGAACTTGAGTATTTTGTGCACATGTATATCACATCAACTTTCTGATCCCTTCCCATTTTTGGGCCTCCCAGATCCTTCCCAACCCCCCTAACTCCCACTATCACACCATGTGGTTCTATAAAATGCCTGTATTCTGGGTTTCCCAAATCAGAGAAACCATACAATACTTAACATATTTAATCTTCTTCATCTCTTTTCACTCAAATTGCCACTCTTTAGCTCAGCTTCCCACCCCTAGAATGGGATGCAGTGATCAAATCTTGATGCCTCTTCTCTGAGTCCAGATCCCTTTACTGGGATACTTGACAAAAATTCTTTTTTCTGTATTTTGCTATATCTTTGTAGAGATTCTTTAACCTGTCCTCACCTACCAGTCCATATAAAAAAAGAAGTAAAACAGTATAATTTATAAGGTTAGAAAATATGAGAAAGAAAAAGAGAAGTTAAATTTCAAATACCTTAGCTGAGTACTGAAAGGTAAATTTGGTACATTCAAAAGGTCATCATTACATCCACTGGTTTTCTTAGGATAAAATTACATCAAAGATTGAATAAGTGAATTGCTACAATAAACTAAGTCTGTATCGAAGTGCTACTTTAAATGAACTTAAATATGTATCACATAAGTATACTTAAAGCAATACATATAATGGCATACTTAGTTATTTCAGAATTTTTTAACATTCGTAACTTATTTACTCACCCACTAGTTACTAATATTTTTCCAGATTTGGTTTATCATTTTATCTACCTATGCATCCATAAATTCATGCATACACATTTTTATAAGATTTTATACCAATTTCCCATGATAAATGTAATTATTCTGTTTTGCAGACCAATAACTATTATAAATAATAATTATGTGGGGAAATTTCACAGATTTTATAAAATAGCTGGTACTGTTTTAGAAGTATCTCAATCAAATGATTCAAATACCAATCTATTTTTTGTTACATTTTCTCTTTAGATGTTTCCTTTCCTCCACGTTTTTTGGTGCTGCTTATCTTTCTGCCTCTCCCACAAACGATAAACTTACATCCAACATCAAGTAAGTGAATTGCTACATTAAACGAGCTTAAGTCTATATCAATTTGCTACATTTAATGAACTTAAATCTGTATCACATAAGTACACTACAGTTAAGGCAGTATAGAGTGGCAGGCTTAGTTATTTCAATTTTTTAAAACTTTAATAAATTTTTTACTCATGTTTCACTAATTGTCAGCATTTTGCCAGATTAGGTTTATCCTTTTACCTACCTATCCATCTCTAACTTCATGCATTCATATTTTTAAAAGATTTTATAGCTCTTCCCCATGTTGAATATAATTATTACATTTTGTAAACATATACTATTGAAAATAATAACTTTGGGGGAAGATTCACAGATTTTATGAGGCCAAGTGGTTAGTATTAATATCACAAATGTCCATAAAATAATTTTTAAAAATTTAGGTGAGAGTGGTTGGGCACATCTGTAATATCAGCACTTGAAAAGCTGAAGGAGGAAGATTGCCATGAGTTTGAGATCAACCTGGGCTATATTTTGAGGTCAGGATCAACCTGAATTACACAGTAAAACTCTCTCTCTCTCTCTCTCTCTCTCTCTCTCTCTCTCTCTCTCTCTCTCTCACACACACACACACACACACACACACACACACACACACACACACACACGTGTTGAGGCTGGGGGTATAGCTCAATGGTTAAAGTGCTTGCCTAGCAAGCAAAAGGCTCTGGGTTTGATTTCCCAGCACCACATAAGCCAGACATGGTAGTGTATTCCCGTAATCCCAGCACTTGGGAAGCTGAGGCAGGAAGATTCTCATGTATTCAAGGCTGGTCTGGGATACATAGGAAGCTCAGGACCAATCTAGACTATAGAGACCCTCTCTCAAACAACCAACCATGGGGTGGAGGAGAGGGCTGGGCTGGGGATGATGCTCACAGAGAAGGCCCTGAGCTCTATCCCCAGTACCATAAAAAACAATAACAACTACAACAATAAAACAGATTCTAGAAGAGTAAGTCCAAAGCACAGATGCACCAAACAGGAAAATCATCTGATGAAAGAAAAAGCTGGAGGGCTAAAGGAATGGCACAGTAGTTAAAGTGCTTACTTTGCAAGCACAGGCCCTGAGTTCTATTTCCCAGCACCACGTAAGCTGTGCGTGGAGGTGCACACCTGTAATCCCAGTACTTGGGAGGCTGAGACAAGTGGACTGTCCTGAGTCCAAGACCAGCCTGGGCTACAAAGTGAGTTCAGGGCCAGCATGGGCTAGCTACGGTGCAAGACTCTGTCTCAAAAAAAAAAAAAGAAAGAAAAATAAAGAAAAGAAAAGAAAAGAAAAAGAAAAGAGAGAGAAAGAGAGGGGGGGAATATGTGTGTGTGTGTGTCTGTGTGTTTGTGTGTGTGCGCATGCGCCCAGATATATGTACACCCAGGGCCTCCACACTGAGCTGTATCACTAGTCCTTTTTTTTTTTTTTTATCACTCCAGTCAAGGCTGGTCTTGAACTCACAATACAGTTGCAATGGGAATGTGTCATTTTATGTTGGAGTAAATGTATTTAACCTTTGATTTTCACAAGAGCTCATGGCTAAGAGTTTGCCTTGCACCTACGAAGTAACTTTACACTTAGACTTGCAACTGCTTTTAAACACTGTGCCATCCCTCCAGCCCCTCCAGCTCTGGATTTGGACCCCCTTTTTTTTTTTAACCAGTACCGGAACTGTAAGACTTTGGCAACTAAACGCATTTTGCATGGGGAGATGGACATGAATCTTTTGGGGATCAGGGGTAAAATATTTGGTTTGGATCTGGAATGTTCCCCAACTGTTTCCTGTATTTGGATGCTATAGATTGTCTATAGAACCATGTACTGTTGGGAAATTGGGGCCTAGTCTGGAGAGGTGGACTACAGGCATGTAGATTGGATTACAGGTGTGTGGTGGGGGCTTGCCACACCTTCCACACCTGGAAGGGGCAGAACACTGAAGCTGGACGAGGGGAAGATCACTGGGACAGGCCTTGAAGTATATATAAGCTGTTCCTGCCTTCCTCAAGAGACTAGATTTGGGGGCTGAAGGGACGGCTCAGCGTTTATAAAGCGCTTGCCTTGCAAGCACTAAGTACCCTAGTTTGATTCTCTACCCTAGTTTGATTCTCCAGCATCACATAAACAGGGCATGGTGGTGCATGCCTGTAATCCCAGCATTCTAGAGGCCGAAGTCCAAGCCCAACCTGGGCTCTATAGTGAGTTCAGGACCACCCTGGGATACAGAACGAGACCCTGTCTCAAAACAAAAACACAAACAAGAGACTGGATTTGACTTGCCTTGACTGTTAGCATTGTCATGAGAAGCTTGGCATCTGCCATATACTTCCCCTGCTGCCAGTCACCAGAGTGGACTGTGACCTTCAGAAACTGCAAGCTAAAATAAACTTTTCCCTCCCCCCTGTAATTTGTGGATGTCAGGGTCTTGAGTCACAGCAATGAAAAGTAACTAAGACAATAGCCCAGGCTGGCTTCACACACAAAATAATCCTCCTGCCTCAGGTTCCTGGATGCTGGGATTATAAGCATGTGCCACCATGACTGGCTCATATGGTACTGGGGAATTGAAACCAGGACCCTGTGTACTCTAACCACTGAGTTACACCTTTAGGCCCCCAGTCAATTTTTTTCTTTTCTTTTTTTTTGAGATAGGATCTTACTCTGTAAGTCCAGGCTGGTTCTGAGCTCACTATGTAGGCCAGACTGGTCTCAACCTCACAGCAACCCTCCGCCTCAGCCTCTTGAGTGCTAGGATTCCAGTTACGTGCCACCACGCCCAAACTCCAGTACTTAGTGTTTGCTAGGCAAATGCTTTAACCGCTGAGCTATTCCTCTAGCCCCATATTTTTGATTTTGAGGAAAGGCCTCATTAGACCACTAAGTTGTCTAGGCTGGGTCTAAACTTGTAACTCTCCTGGTTCAGCCTCCCAGAATGCTGAAAAAGGGATCTATGCCACTGGACCTGGTCCAGTTTTATCTATCTATTTATTTTTGGAGGAGGGTCTCGCTCTGCAGTCCAAGCTGGTCCTGAACTCACTATGATGCCCACGCTGGTCTTGAACACATGACAATCCTCCTGCCTCAGCCTCCCAAGTGCTAGGATTATGGGTATGCACTACCACGCCACCCAGTTTATATGGTGCTGGGGAATCAAATCCAGGGTCTTGAATTTGTTAAGCAAGCGCTTTAACTGCTAAGCTATTCCTCCAGCCTCTTGTTCTGTTTTTGTGAAATAAGGTCTCAGAGAATAAGGATGTCCTCAAACTCACAATGTAGCCCAGGATCCTCTGTTCTTAGCCTCTGAGTGATAGGATTATGCTCCCATTTTTAAAAATTTTTCTTTAGTTTTCTGAATCTTTTAAATTCATACAATAAAATGTTAGAAACTAAAATTACAATATGACAAAATTATTAGCTTTTATCTTAACTATGTAGTTACTTTTTTAGGGATCTTAAAACTTTAATTATTCATGTGTATTAAAGGTATATATCTCTGTTCACCCCATCCTTTTTTTTTTTTTTTTTTTTTGGAGGTAAGGTCTCATTTTGTAGTCTAGGCTGGTCCTAAACTCAAGATGGAGCCCAGGCTGGCTTCACACAGCAATCCTCCTGCCTCAGCCTCCCAAGCACTGGGATTATAGGAGTGCAAAACAAACCTGGCTCACATGATGCTGTGGAATCAAACCCAGGGCTAGGCAAGAGCTTAAACTACTGAACTACACCTCTAACCCTTACCTTCCTATTTTTATTTATTTATTTTTCCAGAGACAGGGTCTCACTCTGTAGTCCAGGCTGGTCCTCAACTCAATGGGTAGCCCTGGCCTAGAACTCACAGCAATCCTCCAGTCTCAGTCTCCTGAGTATTGGGATTAAAGGCATGCACCTCCACAGCCAGCTTATGTGGTGCTAGGGAACTGAACTAGTAACTTGTGCTTGCTAGGCAAGCTTCTTAGCCACTGTACTAACCCTCTAGCCCCCTTCCCATTTTTAGATGGGGCTACTCTGTGCTTTAAGAAAAATTTTACTTAGCCAGGTATAGTAGTCCACATCTGTAATCCTAGCATTTTTGGACACTGAGGCAGCGGGACTTCAAGTTCAAGCCCATACAGGGAAATTTAGTGCGATCCTATCCCCCCGAAAAAATCAGGGGCTGGAGGAATGGCTCAGTGCTTAAAGCACGTGCTTAGTAAGCACTAAGTCAAGTGCTAAGTACTTGAGTTTGAATCTCCAGAACCATATAAGATGGGCGTGGTGGTGCATGCCTGTAATCCCAGTACTCGGGAGGCTTAGACAGCAGGATTGCTGCTGGGTTCAAAGCCAGCCTAGGCTCCATGTAGTGAGTTCAAGACTAGCTTGGGCCACAGAGCGAGACTATCTCAAATTTTTTTTTTTTTTTTTTTTTAAGAACTAGAAGACTAGCACAAGGGTTAGGGCGCTTGTCTAGCAAGCACAGGCATTGATTTCAACTCCCCAGTACCACATAAACCAGGTATAGTGGTACACATCTGTAATCCTAGTACTTTTTTTTTTTTCTTTTTTTGAGATAGGTTCTCTATCTGTAGCCCAGGTTCCTCCTAAACTTACTGGTGTAGCCCAGGCTGGCCATGGACTCTGCCTCCTAAATGCTGGGGAATCCAAACTCAGGGCCTTGCACTTGCAATGCTAGTCCTTTAACTGCCATGCCATTCTTCCAGCCCCTGCTTTTTCCCTTTTTTTTTTTTTTTTTGAGACAAGGTTTCACTCTCTAGACCAGGCTGGACCTGAAGTTACTAGGTATCCCAGGCCAGCTTTGGACTCAAGGCAATCCTCCTGCCTCAGTCTCCCAAGTGCTGCGATTATAGGCGAGCACCACCATAGTCGGTTTACATGGTGCTGGGGAATGAACTCAGGTACTTAGCACTAGGCAAGTGCTTTTAACTGCTGAAGTATTGCTCTAGTCCCAGCACTTTACTTATTTGAGACATGATCTCACTTTGTAGCCCAGGCTGGCCTCAACAAATGACAATCCTCCTGTCTCAGCCTTCTGAGTAGCGGGGCCACAGGTGTGTACCATCACATCTAGCCTATTTGGTACTAGAGAACTGAACACAGAGCTTTGCACTTACTAGGCAAGCACTCTAGCTGCTAAGATACAGTCCCAGCACCTCAAAAAAAAAAAAAAAAGAAAGAAAGAAAGAAAGAAAGAAATTATAAAGGCCCAGGAGCCCAGATAAATAATTCAGTGATTAAAGTTCTAACCTAGTATGTGTAAGGCCCTGGGTTTTGATTCCCAAACACCACATAGAGATTAACTGGGCAAGGCAGTGCATGCCTATAATCCCAGCACCCAGGAGGTTGAGGCAGGAAGACTACCATGAGTTCAAGGTCAGCCTGGGCTATACAGTAAATTTAGGACCAGCTTTGACTACACAGCAAGACCTTATCTCAAAAAAAAAAAAAAAAAAAAAAAAAAAAAAAAAAAAAAAAAAAAAAAAAAAAAAAAAAAAAAAAAAAAAAAAAAAAAAAAAAAAAAAACCTGAGACAAAGGCTATGAGCTCAGCCCCAATTACTAATGCCCCCCAAAAACAGAAATCACGGGCCTGATTAGCACAGTGATTGGAGCACTTGTCTAGCAAGTACAAGGCCAAGTTCAATTCCCCAGCACCACATAAAATGGGCAGGGCGACACATGCCTGCATTCCTGGCACTGGGGACTGCCATGGGTTCAAGTCTAGACTGGGCTACAGAGTCCAGACCAGTCTGGACTACAAAGTGAGTGAGACCTGTCTTAAAAAAAATAAAAACAGAAACTGCCCTATAACATGGTAATGCTCTGCCATCTGGAAGATTTTGAGATAAAATACTTAATCTAGGTTTAAAAGCCCCCAAAGGATTAAAATTTTAGGTTTGTAACACAAGAGCGTAAGTGGAGGATGGAGTAGAAGGGAAGAAGACAATACCAATTAGCAGGAGGAAGAGAAGCCAAAACTTACTTCTAGGTGCTTGGTAGCTTCTTCATTACGGGACATGAGTAGCAGTTTGGTACGCAGACTTCGGAAATGCATATCACCTAGCAGAGATGCACGTTTCACAGGGGCTTCTGTGGTTGACTGGGAATAAACAAATAGAAATCATTAATATTAACTGTATATACAAACTAGGGAGAACCAGGAACTGGAAATTAGAATGCCTGAGTTCCCAGAAGAGATCAAGAGTTTAAAAATGAACAAGCCAGACCTGGTGGCAAGGCCCATAATTCCAGCACTCTGGGAGCCTGAGGCAAGAAGATCACCAATTTAAGTCCAGATTGGATAATGTAGTAATTTAGCAAGACTCTGTCTCAAAACAAAAAATTAAAAAAGCTTTGGAGCTGGACAGGATGGTGCACGCCTGTAATCCCAGCACTCAGGAGGCTGAGGCAGGAGCATTAGTGTGAGTTCAATGCCAGCATAGGCTACACAGTGAGTTCACAACCAGCCTGGACTATACAGTGAGACACTGTTTCAAAAAAACAAAAACAAACCAAAAAGTCTTGAGATATATCTCAGGGTGAAGGCCCCTCTCAGTTCAATTCCAAGTACTAACAGAAAAAAGAGGGACATCACTACTAGTCTCAAAAGGGCAAACATTTAGATGCCTACAGGAAAAGTTTTTTTTTTTTTTTTTGGGGGGGGGCAAGGTTTTAAGACTGCAAACAAGAAGCATATAGCAAAAGCTATAGTCTGTGTTTGACAGGTCAAATATCCAAGAGCATCCTCAACAGAAACTGCAAAATAATCACTGAATTAAAAGTAAAAAAAAAAAGGGACAAGGTACAGCTCAATGGAAGACTATCTGCCTAGCATGCACCAGGTCCTGGGTTGGCTCCCTAATACCAGGAGAGGTAAAATTATTAAAAATGAGGGTCACACATAAATCTAAGGAAATGCAGGGCTACCTGTAGGGTCATAAGCAATCAAGTCTTGCCTGATAAATACAGGCATGATTTATCTCCCTCTTTTGGCAAAGTGTTTAAAGGGGACAAAGAAAAAAACTGTTAAAAGGGCTCATGTGAAATTCATGCAGAATAAACTTACCAGAATAAAGAGCTCACTATTTGTGATGTTTAGAAAAATGCAGTTGGCACCCAGTGCTTTCTTGAACTCTTTATGGACGTTTTCATTGGAGCAGCTGCAAGAAAGAATAAAGTGCTCAGAGGGCAGAGGGCAGTGACAAGTTCAGGGAAGAAAGAGTGAGGAGAGAAAACAGAGAGAGGAGGAGCCACAGTTAAAGAATAGGAATGGGAAACAGAGGGGCAGAGGAAATACCAGGCAAGCACTGGGCACAGCACAACTATAAAACTAGCTATGTGAGAGGCTGAGGTAGCAGGATCATGAGTTTGAGACCACCCTGAGAATTTAGTAGAACTCCATTAATGAAAACAAAAAGGGCCCCTACTGGACCAGAAAAGGGACCCTACAGGACATGGAAAGAGAGAAAGGGCCTGGGAGAAAACAGAGTGACTGCAGTTACAAGGAGGGTCTGCCATTCCCAACCTCCCCAACACTCACGCCTCTCTCAGATCCTCGGGCACAGCCATGGTAACCTTGAAGAAGCTGCCTTTGGTTGCAAGGGGATTGGGATTAACTGGCCGAAGTCGCTCCAGGGTGACAATCTCATTGTAGGTGGCATCACAGGCAGCATATTCAATGACATAGAACTAGCAGAAGGAAAAAAACGTTGTGGATGATGTTTCTATGAATAAAATACTAGTTTCAAGAGTTCTCCAAAGGCCTTCAAAAATCACTCACATCTCCTTTCATCATCCGCACCCGAGCCAGCCACCAGCCACAAGGTTCCTGTTCATTGGCTCGAGAATAAACCTGGTGAAGTTGAAAATAAAAGGACTAGTGAATACCATTCAAAAACTCTAAGAACAGAATAAACACTAAGATACCCTGGGATGCATCCTAAACCAACAATAAAAGAAAACAGAGGAAGGAGCTACTAACTAAAAATCAGAAGGCACTGGATTTATTTATTCTATTTTTCTTTTCTTTTCCTTTTAGGAATTGGGGACTGAGCCTAGGGCCTCTGCATTGAGCTACAACCTCAGACTATTATTTGTGGTATGGGAATTGAACCCAGGGCCTTCACTCTGAGTTACATCCTCAGGCCTTTGCAATCCTCCTGCCTTAGCCTCCTGAGTGCTGGGATTACAGGCGTGTGCCACCATGCTGAGCTTATGTAGTGCTGGGGAACTCAATTCAGGTACTTAGTGCTGGCTAAGGTGCTAAATTGCCCAACCTGGGCTTGAATTTGCAATCCACCTGTTTCAGCCTCTCAGAGAGCCGGGATTACAGGTCTATGCCACCAGGACCATCTTTTTACTTGGAGACAAAGTCTCATAACTTGCTAAACTGTCCAAGCTGAGATAAAATTTGCATTACCTCTGCTTCAGTCTCCCAGATTACTATTATTACTAGCACGCACCACCACACCAGACTGGATTTTACTTTTTTTTTTTTTTTTTGAGATGGGATCTTGGTTTGTATCCTGGGCTAGCCTTAAACTCATAGCAATCTTCCAGTCTCAGCTTCTGCCTCCCAGTGCTGGGATAATAGGCCTGCACCAGCATGCCTGGTTTATGCAGCAATGGAAAACTGAACTCAGGGTTTTGCATTTCAAGTGCACTAACTGTTATGCTATTGCTATTCCTCCATTTCTTCTTTTTATTCTTTTTGAGATAGGGTCTCATTCTCTGGTCCAAGTTAGTCCTGAACTCACTATGTAGCCCAGGCTGGTCTTGAATTCATTCCAATTCTACCTTAGCCTTCCAGGGCTAGGATTATAGGCATGTGCCACCACACCCAGTTAGTTTTTACATGCTGCTGGGGAACTGAATCCTTGGTGTTGCACATGCTAGACAAGTGGGGTTTTGATTTTTTTTTTTTTTGAGACAAGAGTCTTAGTCTATAGACCAGGCTGGTCCTGGGCCCACTATGTAGCCCTAACTGGCCTCCAACTCACAGCAATCCTCTTGCCTTAGCCTCCCAAGTGCTAGGATTATAGGTGTGCACCACCATGCCCACCTTATGTGGTGCTGGAGAATCAAACCCAGAGCCCCAGCCTCTAAAAAAAAATTTAATTCAAGAGACAGGGCCTCCCCCATGTAGCCCTGGCTGGTACTGAACTCCTACACTCAAGCAGTCCCCTCTATCAGGCTCCCAAGTCTCTGGGACCATAGGCAATTGCCATCACACTCAACAGCAGTGGGTTTTAGATGCCTTATCACAGATGGAAGAAATCAAATCCCTCGAAACTAGTATACTCCTTGAGTTAGCGTGTATACTTCCATGATGAAAAAGAAAGGGAACTGCTGCATTCTACCAACCCACAGGCTACTTGGTGAATGTGGTGGCTTAGCTGAGAGAGGAAGGACCACAAACTGATGGCAGATGAGCTGAGGATCTTGGGAAGAAGTGATGTTTATGGGCTAGGAGGGGGCATAGCTCAATGTTAAAGCACTTGCCTGGCAAGCACAAGGCCCTGAGATACCTCAGCTGCACATAAGCCGGGCATGGTGGTGAACGCCTGTAATCCTAGCACTTGGGAGGCTGAGGCAGGATTGCTGCATACTCGAAGCCAATCTGAGCTACCACAGCAAGCTCAGGACCAGTAAGATCCTGTGTCAAAAAAAAAAAAAAAGGAAAGTTTACTTTCTTTCTGAAAATGACATTTAGAAAAGATGGACTCTTCAGCTCTTACCTCCACCTCATCCCCTTCTGTGATTTCCTTATTATAATCAGCTGGAGGTGGTAGCCGAACATCCCCAAAAGGAATCTGTCTCTCACTCTGCCAGCTGCAAGAGAATGTAATACAAAATTCAGACTAATATGGCACTCCATTACTTCAGGAAGGGGTTACTCCCTCAACTGGACAACTTCCACTTCCACCTTCTCTGTTAATCAGAGGCTAAACTCCAGGATCTGCTCTACTGTGGTGTCTTCCATCTCTTGCTACCATCTAGTAAATGTCCCCATCCTCAACAAATTCTCAGCCCTTTCATCTCCTAGGATCCATTTAAGTCTCCCCCCAAATCCTCAGCTCTCCCCCACCTATTACATGCCTTACAGGACTCAGTGCCCCCTTTTTTCCACTCTCCTTCTAGGACCTAGTATGCTGGATTCTCTATTCCCAAGTTCTTACTTGTTTTCAAAGAAGATGGTGACAGAGTCTTCATGAACATCCTTCACAAAGCCCTAGAATGCATTTTAGAAAAAAAGTAAAAAATTCTAAATAAGATTTCACCACAATCTTACCCATCAAGGAAACAAAGATACTAGAAACTGGAAAGATCCCCCCCACACACACACTTTTTTTTTTTTTTTTTTTGAGACAGGGTCTTGCTCTGAAGTCCAGGCTAGGCCTGAACTTACTATGTAGCCCAGACTGGCCTGGAACTCACAAGCAAACCTCCGAACTCTGGTTCCGAAGTCCTGGAAGTACAGGTGAGCATCACCACACCCAGCTTCCCCCCCCCCCTTTTTTTTTTTTTGAGACAGGGTCCCGCTATTTAGTCCAGGCTGGCCTCAAACTCTGAGCGATTCTCTTTCCTCAGCCTCCTGAGTGCTGAGATTATAAATGAGTGTCACCATACCCAAGTTAGAAACTTTATTTTTGTCAGGGCTACAGATGGAAGTATGGAAAATGGAACCCAGGACTTTTACATTGTGCTGTATCACCAGGTTTTTTTGTTTGTTTTTTGATTTTGAGACAGGGTCTAAGTCACAGGTTGCCCAGGCTTGAATTTTTGTTGCTGTTGTTGTTTTATCGAGAAAGGGTCTCACTCTGTAGCGCAGGCTGGTTCTGAACTCCCTATAGAGACCAGGCTGGCCATGAACTGATGGCAATCCTGCCTCAGACTCCCAAGTGCTAGGATCACCAGGCTTGAATTTCTTTTTTCTTTCTTTTGTTTAAACTGTCTCTCTCTGCAGTCAAGGACTGAACCATGGCAATCCTACCTCAGCCTCCCAAGTGCTGCTGGGATTACAGGCATGTACCACCATGCTTGATTTATGTGGCAGTAAGGAATCAAACTCAGGACCTTGGGCTTGCTAGGCAAATGCTTTAAACCTCTGAGCCATCCAAGATGGTCCTTAACTTACTATGCAGCCCAGGGCTTGCCTCAAACTCATGGCAATCCTTCTGCCAGCCTCTGGAGTGCTGGAATTACAGACATGTGCCACCACACCCGGCACCAGTCAAAAACTCTTAAACTAATATTTTTAGGTGCAGACACAGCAATCTGAAGAAAAGGCTAGACAAGCTGCATATACTGGAGAAAGAATATGAATGTTAAGACAGAGAAAGAAAATGATAGTGGCACAGAAAGAAATATATGAGGCAAAACCTAAAAATACAGTAAGATGGAAACACAGCAGAAGGAAAATATCACCTGTATAGGAATTGCGTACAAGCCTATGCAGTGGCACATGCCTATGATCCCAGCATTCTGGGAGGCTAAAGCAGGAAGATTACAATTGTTGAGTTCATCCTGTACAACTCAGTGACTTAACAAGACCATTTCAAAAAATAAAAAGGAGGACTGGGGTACATAGCTCAATGGTTTATCCACATGCTTAACATGTACCAAGGCCCTGGATTCAATTTCCCAGCACCATATAAAAATTAGCTGGGCATGGAAGCACATGAGACAGGAAGAATGCTGTGAGTTCAAGGCTAGCCTGGGCTACACGCTAAGTTCAGGATTAGCTTGGACTACAGAGCAAAACCCTGTTCCTAAATAAATAAGGACTGTAGATGTAGCTAATACAAAGGTCTTCAGGTCAATCTCCTATACTGAGGGAAAAAAGGTAACAGCCTACAAACTGTTGGTCCACTCTGACTCCCACAGTGGCCTCCTATCTGTCTCTCTCCTGTTGTACTGAGCTGTCTGCCAAAGCTCAATTAAAATACCAGCAACATTCAGCAAGTCTAAGAATATCCCATGAGACGGTGCGAAGGCTGTCCTGGAACACCTAAAGGACATCAGGATCTGCCACAAAAATGGTCTAGCTCCCAAATACAGCAAAGGACCTGACTAGACACGGTATTCAGATTCCTGAGAACACTTACACTGAAACAAGGAACGTAAATTACAGAAGAAACATTGAGAACTTAAGATTCTGATTTTTGAATGTTGTATGACTGGTGAATCTAAAATGGAAAATCTCACTCTTGAGATTATGACAAAGATTACTAGCTACTCCATCTCCTATTTTCTGTCCTAAGGAAGACAGAGCTACTTGTTGAAACCTGCACTCTTAATTTTTCTGCCTTCTCTATTTTTTAAATATTCAAATTTAGAGATTTCTAATTTTGATAAAAGTTCAATTTGTAAATCTACTCTTTTATGTACCATGCTTCTGATTCCATATCTAAGAAATTACTTTAAACAAGGCCACAGAGGTCTGGGAGGCATGGCTTAGCAGTTAAAGCACTTGCTCAAGCACAAGGCCCTGGGTTTGACTTTCCAGCACCGCATAAACTGGTCACGGTAGCACATGCTTGTAATTTTAGCACTCCGGAGGCTGAAGTAGGTGGACTGCTGTGGGCTGGAGGCCAGCCTGGACTATATAGTGAGTTCAAGACCAATATGGCCTACAGAGCCAGACCCTGCCTCAAAAAATAAATAAATAAAAATAAACAAGACCACACAGGGGTTGGAGGAACAGCAGAGCAGTTAATAGCAGGAACAGCCCTGGGTTTGATTCTCCAGCACCACATAAGATGGACATGGTGGTGGTGCACACCTATAATCCTATCCTAGCACTTGAGAGGTGGATGCAAGAGGATTGCCGTGAGTTGGAGGGCAGCTTGGGCTATGTAGTAAGCCCAGGGCCAGCCTGGACTATAAAACAAGATCCTGCCTCAAAAATAATAATTTTTGGTCTTATATTTAGGTCTACAACTCATTTTGAGCTAGGTTTTATATATGGTGTGAGATATTGATCAAAATATTTTTATCAATGGCTATCTAGTTGCTCCAGCATCATGTGCTGAATACTGCTAAACTGTCTTTTCACTTTTGCATACATTAGAAAGTGAAAATGTAGAATAGAAAGCAAATCAAGTATATATTACTATGTCCATGTTAAAATTAAAAATAATCTGAAAAAAGAAAGCAAATCAGTGATTGGTAGACTTTTAAAATTATATAAATTTCCATCATGTTGACTATAATGGTTTCAGTTTTATACGTATGTCAAAATTTAACAAACTGCACACTTCAAATATTTGTATTTACTTAAGTCTAGTTTAAGCAATTTAGTAAGATCCTATCTCAAGATAAAAACTTTAAAAAGGGGCTGGAGGAATAGTACAGCAGTTAGAATGCTTGCCTAGCAAGTGAAGGCCTGAGTTGTTTCCCAGAACCACACAAACAGGGTGTGGCAGCACACACCTTTAATTCCAGCTCTTGAAAGGCTAAGGCAGGACTGCCATGAATTCAAGACCAGCCTGAACTACATACAGTGTGTTCTGGACCAGGCAGGACTACACAGCAACAGTCTGCCTCAAAAAATACAAATAGGACTGGAGGAATGGCACAGTGGTTAATGCAATAGCCTTGCAAAAGCAATGCCCTGAATTTAATTCTCCAACACCACATAAAGCTACGCATGGGGGTGCACACCTGTGATCCCAGCATTCAGGAGGCTGAGGCAAGCAGATTTTCCTGAGTCCAAGGCCAGCCTGGGCTACAGCAGTGAGGAGTTCAGGACCAGCCTGGGCTACAGAGTGAGACACAGTCTCAAAAATAAATAAATAAAATAAAATAAAATAAAATAGTAAAAAGGGGTGGGGATGTAGCTCAGTAGAAAGACTCTGAGTTCAATCCCCAATACTTCAAAAAATAAAAATGAAAAAGTACTTTAGGTCAATTTTCGTTATAAAAATTAAGATATATTACAAAATTAAGATATTTTTGGCTGTCAAAGAGCTTACCTAGCAAGTACAAGTCCCTGGGTCTGAATTCTCCAGCACCAAAAAAACTGGGCATGGTACTACACAACTGTAATTCCAGCAACTGGGAAGCTGAGGCAGGAAGATTGCCATGAGACCCTATCTCAAAAAAAGAGATATTTTTAAAATTTAGGAGTTGAGCTGGGTCCAGTGGCATAGGCCTATAATCCCGGGAGGCAGTAGGATCACAAGTCTGAGCAATTTAGGCACTGAGCATGACCCTGTCTCAAAATCAAAAACAAAAATAGGCTGGCAATGTAACTCAATGTAAAGGCCCAGGGCCCAGTTCCTACCGAGCACCACAAAATAAATACAATTAAAAAAAAAAATTGGGGGGTTTCAGCTGGGGGTATAGCTCAGTGGCAGGGCACATGCTTAGCATGCATAATGTCCTGCGTTCTATCCCCAACATCATCTCCCCCTCTAATAAGCAAGAACCATTCCCAAGTTTTGTAACTAGGGAGGAAGGCTGAGCTTAAGGGAAAGAAGGCCAGGTCTAGTGGTACAAGCCTAAAATACAGCACTCTGCAAGGCTGAGGAGGAGGATCCCAAGTCTAAGTATAGCCTGGGCAACCTTAGCTAGACCCTCTGTCAAAATCAAAATTAAAAACAGGCTATGATATAAGGTCCCAGGAGTGATCTCCAGTACCACAAAATAAGAGAGAGAGAGAGAAGACTAAAAAATGCCCTAGAGAATCCAGTTCCCACCTTTCCACCTCAAAGAACTGGTCAATCACGAACACCATACTGATTTTTTTTCGGTGACAGGGTCTCAATCAGAAGTCCAGGCTGGCCTAGAACTCATGGTAATCTTCCTGCTCAGCCTCTTGGGTGCTAGGATTATGGGCATGCACTGCCACATCCAGCTGTTTATGTGGTGCCGGGGAACTGAACCCAGGGCCTGGTCCATGCTAGGCAGGCACTTTAATCACTGAGTTATGGACCCAGTGCTGCTTTTCCTTAAGTTGGGCAAATCTAAAACTGAATTTCACTCTTGTTATACGCATCTTTTTCCTTTGTAGGAAGAGGGTCTTGTTATGGATCTCTAGTTCTTAAGAGACCTATTTCCTAAGGCATGTAGTACTTACTACACTTCTGGAACCTTTATTACCCACGTTTTATTTTTTTCTGATAGTCTCTTTCCCAAAAGTGTTGATTCCCGTCTTCATTCAGAATCAACACCTACTCCTAATAGTCTCTAGTCATCTATTCTGAGGCACTTTCACTACCTGCCTAGGTCACTCTTCCCTTTTGGGTTTTTTTCCTTAAGTTCCTTTCTCTCTGCTCCCACAACCACTAATATTTTACCTTTCTCCCCCTTTTTTTGGTCTTTTTGGTGCCTTTTTATTGTGTCTTTTGATTGCACCGAGGGCCCTGCACATGCTGAGCTTGCACTCTTCTCACTAAACTACGCTCCAAGTCCCTTCTTTTCTTCTATATGAGGATCTGTGTGGATTCTTAAAAACACTTCAGTTTCTTCAGCCAACTTTGTCACATTCTTTATCCAAAATGCCCACCTTCAAGCCTTAACAGTATTGCCTTTTTAAAAATGTTATCTTATTTTAGGAAAAAGACAGAAGTGGAAAATAGATTAAAAGAGAACCACTTATTTCTTTCATTGTATTCATTCATAAAGGCTTTGCTATGGGGTGTGGGAGTATAGCTCAGAGGTTAAAGCACCTGCCAAATAAGTGCAAGGCCCTGGGTTCAATTCCCTAGCACCACATAAACTGGTCATGGTAAAACACTAATTCCAGCATATCAGAGGCTGAAGCTGGAGAACTGTGGTAAATTCTAGTTCTAGTGAGTTTAGGAGCATCCTGGACTACAGAATGTGATTCTGGGCTGGAAGAATGGCATAGCAGTTAAAGCACTTGCAAACACAAGGCCCTGAGTAGATTCCCCAGCACCACATAAAGTGGGGCATGGTGGTACACACTTGTAATTCCAGCACTTGGGAGACTGAATTGGCCTGAGTCCAAGGCCAGTCTGGGCTACACCAGTGAGTTCAGAACCAGCCCGGGCTACAGAGCAAGATCATACAGATTCAAGGTATGCTTCTGAACTAGTTCACATTTTTGGAAAAATACAGAATGAGTAACACTGGGTCCTGCCTGATGGCAGGAAGATGCTTAACAAATCTGTTATAAGTCTATGTATTACCATACCTGGGTGGATATTCCTGTCTCAAAAAAATAAAAAGTTAGTCCCATGTTCATATTCTCTATTAGCTCAAGATCCTGAGTTCAATTCCGCAGCATCACATAAGCTGCATGTGGTGGCACACACCTGTAATCTCAGCCCTCAGGAGACTGAGCCAAGAGGACTGCTGTGTTAAGAGGACAGCCTGGGCTACATAAGCTCAGGACCAGACTGGACAACAGAGACCCTGTCTTAAAAACACAAACAAATGAAGTTAAGGAGAGTAGGGAAAATGGCTCAGTGGTACAGCATTTGTCTAGCATGCTTACAGTCAAGGATTCAATCCAAACAAAAGCAAAAAAAAAGAACCAGAATTAGGCTATGCACACAAGGTCTTAAAAAATTGGATGGCTATGTCCTGCAAGGTAAATGGATATTCCATTTGGAAAAGTACAACTTTTTTTTTTTTTTAAAGACAGGGTCTCACTCTGTAATCTATGCTGGTCCTCAACTCACCATGTAGCCCAGGCTGGCCTTGAACTCACAGCAATCATCTTACCTCAGCCTCCCCAGCACCAGGATTACAGGTTTAGGTGGTCCTGGGGAATCCAAACCAGGGCCTTGCAACTGCTGAGCTATGTCCCTATCCCATGAAGAGTACAACTTAAAAAACAAAAAACAGCATGTTCTGGCAGAAAAGAATTGACAGAACATTTACAAAGTAACTTAGATCCCAGTTTGACATCTATTTCTGAAAGCAAAACAAAACAGGACCCAATTCTGAAAGAGAAAGGGACCTCCCCAAATTCACAGTAAAGCAAATACTCCTTGATCCACTCCAAACTTTGCTGAGTCATGAATATTAAATCAGTAGCAAGGTCAGGATGGATAGTATCTATATGGCACTGAAACCTGAAAAAGATTAGTCTGAATTTAGGGATTTATGCTTATTAACTCAGTCATGCAGTCATGGAACGGAAAATGCTGTAGTGCCAGCACACAAAATCCCCTCTCAACTCTAAACTGTACTCTCTAAATTACTCTACCCCTTATTCATCAAATCTATCACTGCCATATACTAAAGGAGAAAAGGGAAAGAAAGAATCAGAGACTTTATGTTGGACATTCACGTGGAAAAGGAAATATGTTCCTTCCAGCCATCTCACTAAGTAATTAGCACTAGATATCAATTTTCCCAATGGTACAAGGTTTCCATGCTTCATAAAATAAAAGCAAACATCATATCTGCAACTCTTAGAGTCAACTTAACAAATCACTTCTTAGTAACAAAGGCCTGTAATCCCAGCACCCTGAGAAGCTGAGGCAGGATTGTCAGGGTCAAGCCCAGCCTGGACTACTCAGTGAGTAACCAAGACCCTGTCCCAATATAAATAAAGGGCTAAAGATAGGCTGAGAATGTAGCTCAGTTTAAAGCACTTGCCTAGCAAGTGTAAGGCCTTGGGTTTGTTTTCCCAGCATCATATAAACCTGGTATGGTAGCAAAGGTCTCTAATCCTAGCATCTGTAAGTCTGAGGCAGGATGATCTAGGGCAGCCTGGGCTAGAGCAAGATCCTGTCTCCACAAAACAGGCGGGCTGGGGGGTGGGGGTGGGGGGGGGGAGTGCCTGGGACTGCAGCTCAGTGTAAAGGTCCTGGGTTCAATCATCAGGACAGCAAAAACAAAATATAACAGAAGAATCACTTATGATTATAGTTTAGTATGAAGGCTCTGTATTCTATTCCTAGTACCAGGGTGATAAAAAAAAAAAGGGTGAAGAACCCAGCATCCAGAGAGAGGCTTCAAATGAAGATGAAGAACAACATGAGGAAACAGGCCTAACATCTCAGGAGGAAGACCATTTCAATAAAGGTAACGCAAGGTTGGAAGGATACGTGACAAATGTGCTCTATCAGAATCAGAAAGGAATTAGAGACTTTTTGCCAAAAGAAACGAAAATGTTTATGTAGGCAGGCCAGAATAAAAAGTCCCAAGAGTAGGAAAGTATGCAGAAAATGACAAAAGAGATCATCTAAGAGTTTCCTTCAGCTAGACACAGAATAAGGTGGTTACTGGGCATTACACAGGAACACAGAATTATCGGGATAAAAACCCTAAAGACTTGAACTGAGAGCCTAAGACAGACATGGGAAGTAGACAGTGGAGCTCAGAGGTTAAAGTGCTTGCCTAGCAAACTCAAGACCTTGGGTTCAATTCCCCAGCACCACAAAAACTAGGCATGGTAGCGCATATAATCCTGAGGTGGAAGGTCTGCTATGACTTCAAGGTCAGCCTGGGCTAAATAGTGAGCTCAGGACCACTCTGGACTAGAGAGCGCGACCCTGTTCCCACCACCATCATCCTCCAAAAAAAGATAGGCATGGCACCCACAGGCACCAAATATAAAGAAATCTGGTGAGGAAAGGCAAAAATGAGTAGCAATCTATAGTGGGTAGGTAATAAACAATACAATGAATTTCTCAACTGTGTGTGCAGAAACCATCTACTCCAAAGGCAAGTACAAGAGCCCCCTCCCTTTCAGCTACAATAAGTATGGTTTCACGAAAAGGCAGAAAGGTCTACTGTGGAGGAAAAAGACCAGGGCAGGGCCTCACTCTAGTTCAGGCTGGCCAGGAACTCAGTATGTAGTCCAGGCTGGCCTGGAACTCAAGGCAATCCTCCTGCCTCAGCCTCTAAGTGCTGGGAACACAGGTGCACTATGGCACCCACCTTATGTGCTGCTGAGGAATTGAACCCAGGACCTCGCACTTGCTAGTCACATGCTTTAACTGCTGTGCTATTCCTCCAGCCCCAAGGGAACTCTTCTTACACCTGATATGACACAGTATCTTTGCTCCAGCTTCTCTTAGTGAAGTGAATGAATGAAAAGAAGGATCAGGAAAATCAATTCCAGGTACAAAGTCCACAAGAGGTTCAGAATATCATCAGTCCCAAAAATTTTTGGGAGGGAAGAGTCTCTCTCTTTGGACTAAATGTGGGAAAAATGTCCTAGAAAAATGGATTCAGAGCACATAAAGAAGGTGGTAATAAAAGGAAGTTCCAAGAAAGCAAATCCTTGACAAGTGGCAGGTGAAACAAACAAGGGTCTCTTCTTCTCCATCCAAATAACGTCTTACTGAGGACCTAGATGAATGGTTAAGATGCAAGCGCAAGACCCTGGGTTCAATTCCCTAGCACCACATTATTAGCTGTGCAAGATGGCACACACCTGTAATCCCAGCACTTGGGAGGCTGAGGCAGGAGACTGCCATGAGCTTGAGGCCAGCATGGCCTACAAAGTGAGACCCAGTCTCAAAAGATAAATAGTAAGTAAATAAAAAAGGGTATCAAATCTTAAACTGGTAAGAGTAGGCCAAAAGTGTTCTAGAAGCAGAAATCTTCAGGAAGAGAGACTTAAGGGTTGTTAGTAAGCACCCCTTTAGAATTCATGAATAGGAAACCTATATTTCTCAAGATGAAGAAACTATACACACGATTTATATGTATTCGAGGCCAAACACAGACCCATCTCTTGAGTAGAACAGCATCCTAGCTAGCCTTGGATAAATGTGTGACAGAGTGACAGATTTGTTTAAAGGATCCACTTTATGGCTGACTGGGAAAAAACTTGACTGATATAACCTGAGGCCAAAGATACCAAATGTCTTGTATGGATACTGACCGCTTCTCCTTGGGCCGGCAACAGAAATATAAGATGAAAAGTGGGGTGAGTTCCAGAGGCAGGAGAGAGACGCCTCCCTGAGGCAGATTAAAGGACCTAATATGGGACAGAGGACCTTCCCAAGGGGATCAGGTGGGTGGGGGAGAATTCTCCATATGCTTGCACTGTAGGCAAGATGTGATTAAGAACTAAGATAGGTCTCTCACTAAGAAACAGGCAAAGTCAATTAGAAGCTGGGTACAGAGGTTTCTCCTAGAGGGCGGGGAAGGCGGGTGCAGGCACAATAAACCCCGATGTTTGTTCTTTCGAAGCTGGGGGTACAAGCAGGTGTAACAGCAAGGTCGGAAATACGCGGAAAAGGCTACTACTTCTCAGGTCTCCCCGGGAGGGCTCGGGGAGGAGGGTGGGACCGCGAGGCGGAGGTTCTAAGGGTCGACTGGACTCGGGGAGCGCGATCCCGCCCGACTCTCCCCGTTCCGGCGGGGTGGGGGCAGAGCGGTGTCCCTGGCCGGCGCGCCGCCTCACCTTGTAGAAGGCCCCGTTGGAGCCACGCACCTCGACGGGCAGTCCCGGCTCCACATCCCCCCCAGAGGCCAGGCCGCCCATGGCGCCGCCGCCGCCGCCGCCGCCTCCGACTCCACCGGCGGCAGCTGCAGCAGCGCTCTGAGCCCGCGCCGGGCCGGGCCCCCGGCGTCTCCCCGGAGGAGGAGCCGGAGGGGGAGCCGCGGGGGGCGGGAGCCGGGCCGGCCCCACGGCGGCCCTGCCACAGCCAACAAGCAGGGGGCCGGGGCCGGGCCGCTCCCCGTCCGCCGCTGCCGCCTTGGTCTCCGCCACCGTGAGGGAAACGGCCGCCGCCGCCGCCGCCGCCGCCTTCGTCACCTCAGCTTCCGCCCTCCGCCGCCCCCGCTGCCGCCTCAGTCCCGGGACCCGCTGCTGCCGCTGCCGCTCCACGGCCTCCACCTCCCCCTGCCGCCGCCGCCGCCGCCGCCGCCGCCGCCTACTGCGCAGGCTCACTGTGCACCCGCCCGCCGCGCGCGGAACCCAGGGGCCACCGCGCAGGCGTCGGAGCTAGCGACCCGGCTCGCGCTCGCCAGCGCGGCCGGCTTACACATTTCCCTCCGCGCTCTCACGCCCCCTTCTGGTCGCGGCCTCGCGCTTGCGCAGAAAGAAACGAACCCCTTTCTTCCACACCACCACTCCGCCGCCTCCCTCTCTTCTTTCCCCGCCCCACAACACTGAGAGTTAACCAATTATGGGGAAGGAGGGGCCGAGCTCACACCTTTGGATTGGACTTCCACCTGGGTTAGGCCACACCCAGTTGATCACCCACTTCACTCGTGGCTTGGGCAAGTTGGGGATGGGCATGGCTTGAATGACTGCTTGGTCACTTTCCCCACCTTTGTCTTTGTTGGTGCGCATGCGCCAAAGAAAAGAAAGGCGGACTCAAAAGGCAAAAAGTGAGCGCTCGCGCGCGGCTTTGCCTACCGTGTTCGTTTGTGGACTCAAACATCTGCTTAGGTTTAAGGGTCACGGTTGGGGACTTGAGGTTCTCATCTGTTGAAAGGTTAAAGCATAATTTCAAGGCCATGCTGAAAAGCAAATGCAAAAAGATGCGTTTTACAAATGCTGAGGAGGAGCTCGGAGCTAGCTCGGTGGATAAACGCTTGCCTAGGGCTGGAGGAAGGGCTCAGCAGTAAAGTCGCGTGCCTAGCAAGCACGAGAACCTGAGTTTGATTTTCCAGCACCACATACACCGGGAACGGTGGCACACGCCTAGAATCCTAGTAATCCCAGCACTCGGGAGGCTGAGACAGGAGGATTGCTGAGAATCCAAGGCCAGCCTGGGCTTTATAGTGATAGTGAATTCAGCACCAGCCTGGGCTACAGACCCTGTCTCAAAACAAAACAAAAACCGCTTGCCTAGTATGGGGCTTTGGGTTTAATTCCACAGCGTCACACAAGGATTAGCCGGTTATGGTGGTGCTTGCCTGTAATTCCAGCACTCAGGAGGCTGAAGCAGGAGGACTGCATGAGTTTGAGGCTAACCTGGGATACATGGTGAATTTAGGACCAACCTGGACTACAGTATGAGACTGCCTCAAAAAAATAAAAATAAAAAAGCTTAGGAAATTTAAAAAAAAAGTCACACTGTAAAAGCAATAGAGGGGAAACATGGATTTTGTGCATGTGTGGGCATGTGCACGTGCTGGGGTTTGAACCTAGGACTTTGTACATCTTACAGACTCACTATACCATTGAGTGCACCCCAAGCCAAACTTTGATTTTCTTTTTCCAGACAGGGTCTCTCTCTAGCCCAGACTGGTCCTGAACTTGCTATGTAGCCTTGAGCACACGGTAATCCTCTGCCTTGGCCTCCCGAGTACTAGGAATACAGGCCTGTGCCACCACGCCCAATTTATGTGGAGCTGGGGATCAAACCCAGGGCTTCAAGATTGCAAGGCAAGGGCTTTAATCACTGTGCTATTCTTCTAGCCGCTATAAACACCGTTTGATTGAACACATGCAAAAGATTAAAAGCAGAGCATAGTAGCTCATGCCTATAACTGTAACATTAGAACTCAGAAGAATGAGGCAGGAGGACTGCTGTGAATTCAAGGCCAGCTGGGTGAGACCTGTCTCAAAAAAAAAAAAAAAACCCTAATTAATGACAGGACAGGCAGTGTGTGTGATATCAGGAATAGAGCCCAGAGTCTTCACACTGAGCAACATCCCAAGACTAGTTTTTATTTATTTATTTATTTTTGAGACAGGATATTGCTGGGTGGTCCAGACTGATCCTGAACTATGCAGCCCAGTCTACCATTAAACTCACAGCAATCCTCCTGCCTCAGCCTTCCCAGTGCTAGGATTACAAGCATATACCATCATACCCAGCTAATTTTTATGTGGTGTTGGGGAATTGAATCCAGGGTCTTGCCCATACTAGACAAGCACTTTCACCTCTAAGAAACTCCCCAGCCTTTTATTTTTCACTTCAAGAAAGGGTCTTGCTAAGTTGCTAAATCGCCCAGGGTAGCCTCCAATTTGTGATCTTTCTACCTCAGTCTGCCAGTGTGCTGGGATCAGAAGATCTGTACTAGCCTAAGGAGATATCTTTAATTTTTCTTTTTCTTTCTTTTATTTTTCTTCAGTGGTACTGGTGTCTGGAGCACAGGTAGAATTTGGAGAATATACTTGAAGGCATTGGATCAAGCCCAGGACAGCCACACTTATCTAAATCCCCACCCCATTTTTATTTTTGATTTTGAGACAGGTTCTCATTAAGTTACTACATTACCCAATCTGAACTTGAGTTTATAGTCCTTCTGGCTCAGCCTCCCAGAGTTTAGGATTACAGGCCCATGCCACTGGACCTGGCTCTTTTTTTTTTTTTCTTTGAGGCAGAGTCTCACTATGTAGTCTAGGCTAGTCCAGAACTCACTATGTAGCCCAGGCTGGTACTGAACTCACAGCAATCCTCCTGCCTCAGCCTCCTGAGTGCTAAGATTACAGGCGTATACCACCACACCCAGTTTATGTGGTACTTGGAAATCGAACTCAGGGCCTTGTGCTTGCAATTAATCTACTATTCCTCCAGCCCCTCGCATACCATTTTTTATTTTTTATTTTAAGACAGTCTCAGTAGGTCACTAAATTCTCCTACCTCAGCTTCCCAAAATGCTGAGATTATAGGCCTGCATCAAAGAAACCAGCTTCCAAACTGGGCATTGTGGCATGGTGGCATATGCCTGTAATCCCAGCACTCACATGAGGCAGGAGGATTGCCCGGAGTCCAAGGCCAGCCTGAGCTACATAGCAAGTTCAGGACCAGCCTGGACTACAGAGTAAGACCCTGTCTCAAAAAATTTAAAAAAAAAGAAAGAAAGAAAATAAAGGGACCAGCTTCTTTAATTGCCAGTCTGGGGAATTTACTGACTTACTGAAACCCTGTTTCAAAAATCATAACCAAAAAAAGTGGCTTGGAATGTAGTTTAGTGTGAAAACTCTAGATTTCATTCCTAGTACGACAAAGAACAAAAGGAGTGGGGGGCCTAAGGATGTAGCTTGAAGATAGTGTTTGGCCTAGCCTATCATATACAAGGCCCTGGGTTCAAGCACCAATAGTTAAAAAAAAAAAAAAAAAAGGAAAACCCAACTGTGGTGGTCCTTGCTTGTAATCCCAGCACTTCAGGAAGTTGAGTCAGGGAGGATCTTAAATTTGAGATCAGCCTGGGCTATCTCTCAAATCAGGCCAAAGCAATCCTGAGCAACAAGACAAAAGCAGGTGGCATCACAATTGCAGACATCAAATTATATTACAAAGCAACAGTGATAAACTATATAGTATTGGCACAAAAAAACAGACAGGCCAATCAATGGAAGAGAACTCAGGATGCCGAGACAACTGCAAGTACCCTCAGTCATCTGACCATTGACAAATGAGACAAAAGCATACATTGGAGAAAGGACAGCCTCTTCAATAAATGGTGCTGGGCACTGCAGAGGCTGAGACAGGAGCATTACTCTGTGTTCAAGGCCAACCTGGGCTAAATAGTCAGTTTAGGACTTGCCTGGATTAAGGAGTGTGACTCAGTCTCAAAAAAAAAAAAAAAAGTGGGTTCTGGAAAATGGTTATCCACATGCAGAAGAATTAATCTAGACCCACAACTATCACCATGTTCTAAAATCAAACCAAAGTGGATCAAAGACCTAAACATTAAAATGTAAACACTGAACCTCCTGGAGGACAAAATAGGTAAAACTCTTGAAGATATAGGTGTGGGCAAACACTTTTTCAATAAGACACCTAGAGGCTGGAGGAATAGCTCAGCGGTTAAAGGACTTTCCTAGCAAGCTCAAGACCTTGAGTTCGAGTCCCCAGCACCACATAAACTGGGCATGGCGGCACACACCTGTAATCCTAGAACTTGGGAGGGTAAGGAAGGATTGCTGTGTGTTAGAGGCCATCTTGGGCCACAGAGTAAGTTCAACACCAGCCTGGACTGCGGAGCCGAGACCCTGTCTTAAAATAAAGAAAAAAAAGGGACATCTGATGCAAAAGAAGTAACTCCCAGAATTAACAAATGGGACTATATCAAATTAAAAATCTTCAAATTTTGGCCTGGTGATACACAGCTGTAATCTCAGCACTTGAGAGGCTGTAGCAGGAGGATTGCTGTGAGTTCAAGGCCAGCCTAGGCTACATAATGAGTTCAGAACCAGCCTGGACTGCAGGGTGAGAGCTTGTCTCAAAAAATAAAAATAAAAAAAACAAAAAGCTTCTGCACAGTAAACAATAGAGTGAAGACAAAACTAAAAGAATGGGTTCTGGCATAGCTCAGCAGTTAAAGCATTTGCCTAGCAAGTGCACGGCCGTGTGTTTAATTCCTCAGGATCACATAGCTAGGTATAGTGGCACACGCCAGTAATTCTAGCACTCAGCTGGCCCAAGCAGGATTGTCCTTGAGTTCAAGGCTACCCTGGTCTACACAGTGATTTCAGGACCAGTCTGGACTATAGAATGAGATCCTGTCTCAAAAAATAAATAAAATAAAGGAATAGGAAAAACTTTTTACCACTTACACTTTGAGAGAGGACTAATAACTAAAATATACAAAGAATTCAAGAAAAATAGATCCATCAAAATCAAAGATCCAATAGAGAAATGAGCAATTGAAATTAATATACAGTTCTCTGAAGTACAAATGGCCAGTAAATACACGAAAAATTGTTCAACATCCTCAGCTATTAGAAATGAAAATCAAAATAACACTGAGATGCCATCTTTCCCCAGTGAGAATGGTTTCTACCAAAAACTCAAAAAACAATAAATGCTGGTGCGTGTGCAGCGAAAAAGGAACTCCTTTACACGGCTGGTAGGAGTGTAAATGGGTACAACCATTATGGAAAGCAGTATGGAGATTCCTCAAAAAACTGAAAATAGATACTTCATTTGACCCAGAAATACCTCTTATTGGTATCTTTCCAAAAGACCCATGTAACAGACATACACGTTCGCCCATGTTTATAGCAGCACAACTAGGAATAGCTACATTGTGGAAGATGCTAAAATATCTTTCAACAGAGCAATGGATACAAAAAATGTGGTATATGTACATAATGGAGTACTACTCTGCCATTTGTAGGAAATGGATACAACTCAAGACCATTACACTTAGTGAAGTGAGTCAGACTCAGAAAGTTAAATATCACGTGATTTCTGTAATGTGAGCAACCTAGAGTATAAATAAATAATACAGCCAGACGAGCAAGATTTTGGGAGTCTGGGGGCCTGAGGGAGATGGTGGGAAGGCAAAAAAGGGAATGTAAAATTAAGATGAGGGCTAGAGAAATGGTACAGCAGTTAAAGCACTTGCCTTGCAAGCACAAGGCCCTTAGTTCAATTTCCCAGGACCACATGAAGCTGGGCATGGTGGCGCATGCCTGAAATCCCAGCACTTCGAAGGCTGAGGCAGGTGGATTGTCCTGAGTCCAAGGCCAGGCTGGACTAGAGTGAGACCCTGTCTCAAAAAAGAAAAGAAATGGACACGATGCATATGTGTTCAAATTTTTCAAGTTTACTGTACTACTGTGTATCGCACATATGTACTAATAAAAATGGAGAAAAAAAGAAAACCAAAAACAGCCTGGTGGCACAGGCCAGTAATCTCAGGAGTCTGAGATAGGAGGATCCCAAGTTTGAGCTCAGCCCAGGAAACTTAGTGAATTAGTCAGACTCTCTCAGAAATGGGCTAGGAATGTAACTTAATATAAAGATTCTGGGCACTATTATGAGTATCAAGTAAAAAACAAAATGATGTCTTTCTATATGCTAATGAGAGATGGCTGGCAGCTCCTGGGTAGCTTCAGGATGGGGGCTGACCACCAGAAGGACCAAGGTAAGATTAGAGAATGGGCTTTTTTTTGCCAGGTTTGGTGACACAAGTCTGTACTCCCAGCACTCTGGGAGGCAGAAGCAGGAATATTCCAAGTTACTGTGTGTTTGAGGTCAGCCTGGACTACATGATGACTTTACAACCAGCCTGGGAAAACAAAAACAAAATAAAACAAGCAAAAAAGGATAAAAAATAGACTGAGAATGTAGCTCAGGGTGAAGGCTCGATCCCAGCACCATAAGTCAAAAAATGTGGAAAATCAAACTCTCTCTCTCCTTATCCCCATGGTCTTTTTTTTTTTTTTTTTGAGACAGGGTCTCGCTCCGTAGCCCAGGCTGGTCCTGAATTCACTATGGAGCCCAGGCTGGCCTTAGACTCAAGGTAATCCTCCTGCCTCAGTCTCCTGAGTGTTGGGATTACAGGTGTGCACCACCATGCTCAGATTATGTGGTGCTGGGGAATCAAACTCAGGTACTTAGAGCTTGACATAGCATTTGCTAGGCAAGTACTTTAACCACTGAGCCATTCCTCCAGTCCCTAAAGATCTATTTTGATTTTATTCTTTTGCAAGGTATGCCAGGCTGGCTGAATAAGGTCTTTATGACTTTTTATTTGAGACAGGATCTCACTCTATAGTCCAGGCTGGTCGTGAATTCACTATGTAGCCTGGGCTAGACTTGAAGTCATGGCAATCCTCTTGCCTCAGCCTCCTGAGTGCTGGGATTACAGTGTGCCATCACACCCGTCTTATGTGGTGCTGGGGAATTGAACCCAGGATTTTGTGCAAGATAGACAAATGCTTTAACCACTGAGTTACACCCCAACCCCAAGGCTTAATGACATTTTTTTCCACATCAGTACTGAAGATCAATCCTGCCTAGCCAGCACAAGGCCCTGACTTTGATTCCCCAGCACCACATAAAAGCTGGGCATGGTGGTGCATGCCTGTAATCCTAGCACTTGGAGGCTGAGGCAGGAAGACTGCCCTGAGTTCGAGGCCAGCCTGGGCTACATAGTGAGTTCAGGATGTCTGGGCTACAGAGCAAAATGCTGTCTCATAAAAATAAAATAAAAAATAGCCGGGCATGGTGGCACACACCTACAATAATTCCAGCACTCAGGAGGCTGAGGCAGGATTGGCATGAGTTTGAGGACAGTATGGGTGCTTTCAGGACCAGCCTGAACTACAGTGCAAGACTCTGTTTCAAAAAAAAAAAATCAAAACAAAACAAAACAAAACAAAAAAACCCAAAAAACCTAGGACCTTGAACATGCTAGACAAGTACTCTTCCACTGAACTATACATCCAGCTCAAATTTGTGACTTTTTTTGAGACAGGGCCTTGCTCTGCAGCCCAGACTGGTCCTGAATTCACTATGCAGCCCAGGCTGACCTCAAACACACAGCAATCTGCCTCAGCACCCGCCCCACCTCCCCAGTGCTGGGATTACAGTCATGTGCCACCACATCCAGCTTACATGGTGCTGGTGAATGAACTCAGGGCCTTGAGCTTGCTAGGCAAGCACTTAACCACTGAGCTATTCTGTCAGCCCCAAATTTGTGACTTTTTAAAAAGGAAAAAATTAATAATGACAAATGGCATTGGTCTGTAATCCTAATACCCAGGACACTGAGGCAGGGGGATCACCATGAAATCAAGGACAGCCTGGGCTACATAGTGAGTTCAAGGTCAGGCCAGTGTGGACTACACTGCCAGACTCTTGTCTCAAAAAAAGAAAAAAAAAAAAAAAAAAAAAAAAA